>PITA01016730.1:0-35032 GCA_004023965.1 Spilogale gracilis
GACTGGAATTGGAATTAAATTATCCCTTTAGAGTCAGATCCTATGACGCAGGCACAACAAAGAGGACATTGGCATTGATAAGACACCTCAGCTAAAAAGCTGTATGCCATCTCCAGTCAGTTACAACATTGGGATTTGTCTCCGCAAGTCTTGGTTCTGCCTGGGTGACAGGATCTCTACTTGTTCTAAGCTTCCTTTTTGGTTTTGTCGCTCTGGGCCTAATAACTTGTCTATCTCACTTAACAGTATTGTCCCAAAGCCCACCATTGAGTCCAGCATAAAATAAGTGCACTATTTTTTTTAAATGATTTCATTACATGAACGAGTCTTTCTACTCATTCTTTAAGATGAAGTTTAAGTATCAATTCCTCCAGAAAGCCTTTTCTAGCCACCTTTACCCCAAGACTTAGATAACCCCCTGTCTTCTGTTCCCTCCTATATATCTCTGTCACTGCCTATATCACATCTTCCCCTTCAGATGTTAAGTAAATTATGAAGCTAGAGTTACTGTTTGTTCAGCACTTACTATATGTTCAGGTACGGTGGTATGTGCTTTCTCATGCACTGACTCCTTTAATCCTCATTAAAACCCATTTACCAAAGAAAAAACTGAGGCTCAGACAGGTGAAATCACTAGTCTAACTGGCAAGCAGAAGAACTGGTGTATTAGTCAAGATTCTCTATAGAAACATAACTAATAGTATATAGATATAGATATGGATATATATAGATATTTAGATATGCATATCTCTAGATACAGATATATAGAGACATAGATAATGATAAACAGAGATCTAGACATACTAATGTATATCTTTATCTATTTATCTACCTACCTACTTACACATAGAAAGAGGAAGAGAAAGAGAGAGAAAGATTTGGCTCATATGATTGGCTCATATGATTGTGGGGTCTGACAAGTGCACTCTATACAGCAAGCCAGCAGACTGAAAACTCACATTAAGAGTTGACTGTGCAGTCTCGAGTCTGAATTCTACAGGGCAAAAGGCTAGAAATTCAGGCAGAATTTGTATGTTGCATTTTTAAGGCAAAATTCCTTCTACAGGAGACCTTACTCTTTACTCTTAAGGCCTTCAGTTTATTGGACCAGACTCACCCATGTTATGGAAGACAATCGACTTTACTCAAAGTCAACTGATTAAAATGTTATCCACATCTAAAGAAATATCACAGCAACATGTAGACATGTTTTATCACTGGTGCTTGACCTAGCCAAGTTGACACATAGAATTAAGTATTGCTTACTCTGTCCCCTTGGAGAGTATTTATTGAATAAGTAAATGAGCCTATATTGAAATGGTGTTCTGGAACTTCAAAAGGAGTTTGGAAATAAGTAGGGAGTGAGTCTGTTGTTACGGATTGAATACACTGAAAATTTAAAAAGAAAAATACAACAGAGGTAGACAATTCGCCCAGTACTGGAGACAAAGTGAGGTTTATAAATGGAAGGACTGGTAAGAACAAAACAAAGAAGTGAAACATATTGTAGATGTTCTGATTCTAGAAGTAATAAGGGTAAAGTAAGTCCAGACAGAGACATAAACAAAAATGACAGCAAAGGGAAATCACCAAGTAACTCTTAGAAATAGGTAAAGCTCTGTAAACCCTTCCATGAAAACCAGTTTTCATTCTAGTTAGGCTGCCCCAAAAATATTACTGTTGATAAGCAAAACAACAGATGGTCACTTATTAGGTCCTGTGAAATATACAACTTTCCAGCAAAATCCAAATATGTCAGCCAACAAAGCTTAGGTACCGCTGTTAAATAATATCAAAGATCTTTAGAAAAAAAGATAAGATAAATGGAATATTAGCCCCGGAGGAGACACATTGAGTGATGAAAGTTATTGTTAGCTCAAATCAATGGAGACAGTAGATCACAGAAGCCCCAAATGCCTGAGCCAAATATTCTTTCTGATCTGTTTGAGCACAGGAACTCAGGGGAGCATGCGAAAAGAATTTCAAGTAAACGTATCATTAAAAGTATTATGCCGGCAGATGGCTTATGTTTAAAAAATTGGCCATGATTCACAGAACTGCAAACATGCACAAGTCAAACTTTCTCCCTTTACTGGATTCCAAATCTAAATTAGAAATTTATTGCACTTTTCTTATCCCTTACCCATATTAATGGCACAAATAAAAGAAATGTTGCTTTCTTGTTAATTGAGGTCAATAAAACACTGTGGCCTACTTATGTCAATGTCTAGAGCATCTTAAGTCAAACCATAGAAGTAGTGACAAAGTAGTTCCTTGCATAATTATCACTGCTTTCATCCTTTTATCAGAGACAATCTAAGAGCAGATATTCTGGCTCTGTTAAAACCAAGCCATGGCAACAGTCCAGAGATACAAAATGAGATTAATGCCAGCCAAGGAGCCCAGCAACAAATGTTCGCGTTCCGATAAGTATACAATTTATAAGCTAACAGTATCTACTAATTATATTGCCTCCTTGAGTGTTTTATCTCCTTTCATTAAAACTTGCATTGTGGAAATTAATTAACAGAAATTGGCTTTCTAATCTCTATTGGACGGAGGAAAGTTAACAAAACTGTTAGACTGGTTAAGGAGAAAACCACTCCCTTTGAAAGGTACCATTTTTCCTCCTCATGTACCTTTCTGGGGATTAACCCATATGTGTGACATTCTTTTCACCTTTTTGTAAGTTTTTCCAAACCTCATTTCTCTGCATTTCAGAGATTGGAATCCTTAGTGAATATCTCAAGACTCCCCAGCCTTAATGTCATCCTTAGAAACACTCCAAAAGGATATCATAGTCTTTCATCTTCACCCAGCAATCTTCCGCCTTAATATAAGATCTTCCTCTTAACTTGCTTGGCACTCTTAAGGATGCCACCGTCCTTCCATTTGATGAGTCACAAATACTCAGATCGTGCTCATTGACTTTTGCTCCTTCCCCTACCAAAACCAAGGTGTCACCAGCTTCCACTGATCCCACTTCTCTTAATCTGCTGTATCTGCATCTCACCATCGCTACTGTTAGCGTTTAAAAGGTACCCATTTGTTGACTTTTAATTGAAGAGCTATTCTTTCTGGTAACATTAGTAGGTCATTTTCATTAACTAATTTGATATCTTTATAATACAAAAGAAAGAGCCTTTCACAATACTGTTTTATAAGATTCTATGTGTTCTATGACGTAACTAGCATTTGTATGTTTATAGACACTGCCTGATAGTATTTTCTTATAGTTACAAATAGGTACGTGATCTACTCATTTTTCGCATTTAATGGTAATATATTATATCACTGCTCTGTTATAATAGCTAAGCTTTCAATGTGCTCCAGACCACGTAAAAGTGCTGATACCTGCATCTGTGATTGAAGGATTTCCTCTACTCTACCTCCAACCATTATAAGCCCTTCTGACCATGCCCATGACTAGTAGGAAGTGCTGAAGAATTAATGTCACCTTGGAAGAGACCTCAAGCTATGACTCTTAAGAATTAAGAGTATCAGTACAGCATCGTACAGGTGGCATAAGTCTGAGGTCTATCATATCCTTTTCCTATTTTCCCATGGAAGAATTTCACCCTAGTTGCCGGAATAATATACCCTTTACTGGCCTCCTCCCTCTCCCTATCTCACTTCCCTACTCTCCTCCTGGCGTCCCTTTCACCTCTCAAATAAATTAATATTATCTAGCTATGTTTCCTATGAAAATCAAAGCTAAAACATTATATTATACCATCATTATTTTAACAAATTCCCAAACATCTCAATTTTTTTGTTATTTCTAATTTGTTATAGATTATGCAGTTACAAATACCTTAGTAAAGAGAGGCCTTTTCCCCTTTTGAGTCACTTTCTTGAGCTATGTTTTCAAAAATGGGATCCCTGGGTCAAAGTATATCTATAATTAGCCATGATGGTTTTTTTTTCAAGTTTTTATTTAAATTCTAGTCAGTTAGCCTACAGTGTAACACTGGTTTCAGGAGTAGAATTTAGTGATTCATCACTTCCATATAACACCCAGTGTGCATCACAGGTGACCTCCTTAATCTTAATGCCCATCACCCGTTTAGTCCATCCCCCCAACTATCTCTCCTACAGCAAGCCTCAGTTTGTTCTCTATAGTTTATTTTATAACATTTTTATTTATTTATTTGAGAGACAGAGTGAGAGAAAGAGAGAGAGAGAATAAAAACGGGGAAGGGCAGAGGGAGAGGGAGAAGCAGACTCCCTGCTGAACGGGGAGCTAGACATGGGGCTCAGTCCTAGTTCCCCAGGACCATGATCTGAGCCCAAGGCAGATGCTTAACTGACTGAGCCACCCAAGCACCCCTGCTCTCTATAGTTTAAAGTCTCTTACGGTTTGCCTCCCTCTCTGTTTTGCCCTTTGCCCCATGTTCATGCATTTTGTTTCTTAAATTCCACCCATGCTTTTTGAATTCCATATTGAAAAGATTGTAACAAGTTCTAAACTACCAGAAAACTGTGTGTTCAATGAATTATAGCCTGCTTGTAAGGTTTCATGAGTTTTACTTTTTTGGTAATTTAGTAAGTATGTGGTGATATCCACCTGTCTCTCCCAGCAGAATCTAAATTCCGTGAGGGTAGGAATAGTGTTTTATTCACTATTACTATATTATATCCTATAGTATTATTACTGTATCATTGTATCATATTGTATTACACTATTGTTACTCTATCTGTATTGTATTACTGTATTATATATACTATATCTTTTAGTCTTATTACTGTATTCTTATGCTGTATTATTACTTATAGTATTTGATCACTATCAAATAGTGTTTAATCCCCATTATCTGATCTGTAATTGGTACTCAATAAACATTTGTGAAATGAATTAATTATAGAACCTTAGTTATTTCTATTTTCATTTCTTTGATTATCATTTCAGAGGCAGCAGGACAGTAGGTACAGTAAGTATTCTTTCAATTCCCTCAAATAACCTGAAATTAGATCATGTAACAAAAAAATGTAGACAAATTAGATGAGAGATGATCTTATACAGAAATATAATGTCATTGTCTTTCATGGAAGGAACTGAATCAGGAGTTTTTTCAACCCTGTTTTGCTTTCCTGTTAATACTCAATATTTCCCACATTCTTTGTATAGGACAATTAAAAATGTCTTTAAAGTCCCTATGCAGTCTTCTGCACACTTGGAAGTCATTTGAAGTTATTAAGTTACTACCGCATACTCTTCTTTCTCAGTATGACCCTTTGGTTCACTCCTATCAGTCTCAAAACAAGCAAGATGTTGCAAAATTAAAACATCCCAAATAAACATCAGCCTTTTCTCCCAAAGTTCCAGAAAAATAGAATCCTAATCTAGGTCAGCCAATATTTCCAGCTCATTTCATTGGAACTTTATCAGTTCAAGGTCAAACATAACAACAATCATCCAGCAAGAAGGCCATCAAGGGTCCAGATTGGAATTAACATGCTGCAGTCAAATATTTTTAATAATACAAGTTAGACGCTGGGGAAAGAGCACATAGCAGAGAAAAAAGTACAGCCAACAGAGTGGGTAGACTTAAGAGTAGATGAGGAAACATCAAGGATCAAGGCTCACAATATTGATGATGGCCAAGCCAACAAGGCACAAAAGTAAATGTATTCACTTTTTATTCATCCTTTATATTCTAAGAATTTTTCTTGGTTTTGAAGATATAGAAGTACATAATACAGACATGGACTCTAACCTCATAGAGTGGACATTCTATTTGGGATGTCAGACAATAACCAAATATGCACACAATGAAATTAAAATAACTACAGGGCTGAATACAGGCGATGCAGGAAGCAAACGAGAATTTTTATTTATCTTCATATTTATAAAAATAATAACAGAGAGGACTCTGTTTAGATATTACAATTATGGATAGCTTCTCTGAGGAAGTTACAATTAAGCTGAACTAAAGTCATAGATGAAACAAGCCCAAGCAAAAAATGAAACATCATGAGCTTTGAAGCAGGAAAGAGTTTGGCCTATTCAAGGAATGGAAAATAGACTTGTTTAGCTAGAGTTTTGTGACTAAGAGGGAGACTGGTAAAAGATGAGACAAAGATTATGTAGGTGAAGGCCTACATATGCGGGGATTGTAGGCCCTGATAATAAGTCGGGATTTTATTTCCAATGCAACAGAAAATCAGTAGAGAATTTTGAGATGTTTAGTAAAATGATCATATTTGCATTTCTAAAGATTACTCTGTGTATTTAGTCCATTCCATACGACTCAAACTAATCCAGTAGCCCAAGAGCTCTCTTGAGAGAATGAAAATACCGTAGACTGGGCAGTTTACAAACAGCAAACATTTATTTCTCATAGTTCTGGGGGCTGGGAAGCCCAAGATCAGGGTGCTGGCAAATTTGGTGTTCCCACACAGCAGAGGGGGCAAGGGAGTTCTCTGGGGCCTCTTTTATAGGGACATGAATCCCATTCATATAAGTTCTGCCTTCATAACCTAATCACCTCCCAAAGGCGCCACCTCCTGATACTATCACCTTGGGGGTTAGGCTTTAACGGTGAATGTGGAGTAGACATAAACTTTCAATATGTAGCATTCTGCCTATACATGGAGAATGGACTGGAAGGCAGGCAAGGAAAACCAAGTAGAGGGTTATTATAATGTTATAAGTAAAATATAACTTTTGAACAAGGAGGTGGAAAATGGAAGTAGAGAAAAAGATGTATATTCAAAATATATCCTGGAGATATACACATGCACACACACACATACACACACACACATATATGTATAAAATAAATTTATATATAAATTTCTATAAATGTAAGTAGACATATAAATTTGCATAAATATATACACAGGTATACACACACTATATATAATAACACAGTATATATGTGCATATATCCATATATACACACACACATATGTATAAAGTAAATTTATATATAAATTTATATAAAGGTAAGTAAATTTGAATAAATTTACATATATATACACAGGTATATACACACACTATATACAGAGAGAGAGCTATTGGGCTATTGGATTAGTTTGAGTGGTATGGAACCTAGGAATGTGTATTTCATGGTGCCCTCTATTGAGAAGGGTAACACAAATCTGGTAAGTTTGAGGTATCTGTGACACAGCTAAGTGGAGATGTCGAGAACACAGCTGGATATGAAAGTCTGGCATAGACTAAAAATATATAAGCATAGACTAAAAATATATCTTCATCACAAAGAAGAGGATGAAGATCATATTAGTTTGCCTGGGCTGCCATAACAAAACACTATAGTCTGGGTGGCTTAGACAATAGAAATTTATTTTCTCACAGTTCTGGAGGTTGGAAATCTGAGATCAAGGTGTTGGTGACTTGCTTTCTTCTGAGCCCTCTCTCCTTATCTTACAGATGACTACCTTTTTCCTGTATCCTCACATGGTCTTCCCTCTATGAATGCTTCCTGGTGTCTAGTTTTCTTCTTCTTATAGGAACAAGAATCAGATAGGATTAGGACCCTCCTAAAAGGCCTACCTCCAAATATAGTCATATATTGATGGTTAGGACTTCAATATATGACATTCAGAGATCATAGTTCAGCCATTGTAATTGATGAAATCACTTCAAGAAAGAAATAAACAAAAAAATAAATTCCAAACTGAACCCTTAAGAACCCCAATATTTAGAAGAGAAATTGCCATCAAAGGGACTAAGATCACACACCCAGTGAGGCAATCAGGATAGAATGGTTGTTGTTATAGAACCCAAGGGTGGATAATGTTTCAAGGAGGGAGTATTCAACACTGACAACTGATGCTCAAAGATTAAATAAAATGGGATTGAGATGTGTCCTTGGGATTTGGTGACAAGCACTATGTTTGTGATTTTGACTAAGCCAGTTTTAATAGGGTGGTAGGGGCAGAGAGATGATTGCATTTGGGTTCAATATGCAATATGAGATGGAAATAGAGATAAGACATTGTCTCTTTTCATGATAATTAAAACTTATCATAAAAATCAGAATTTTTATAATAAAAATGGTAACATAAAAATAGAAATGTTGATAATTGACTCAGTAATGCCTTGAAAAAAACTAATGAGGATGGGATCCACAGTACCAGTGGAGAAGCTGGGTCTTTGATAAGAGAAAGTCATCTTTTTCCGTTATAAGAGAAAGGAAAAAACAAACAAATAGCTACAGATTTTAAGTATTTTTGTAGGCAATGCCTCAATTGTTTCAGTCCCAGTGAAGTTTGATATAATGTCATGAGCTCAAAGTGAGGGTGGAAGGGTATAGGTGGGAACTGTGGAGGAAAGAGAGTATGTGGAAGCTTGAAATAGATGTCTATAGATGGCATCTAGTCTCTCCACCTCTATTTCACACCCTTGTGGGCTTACTCTTACTTGTGGTACCTATCTGCTTCCCTGCGGGGCACTGAAACTCCACAAATTTGTCTCTGGGGCTGTCAAAACAGAACGAAAGTTGGACTGAGATCCTTTAAAACAAGTAAGGTAATAAAAGGAAAAAAATTTAAAAACTTTTATTACATTCAAAAACAGTAATTTCAAAAGCAATTAAATTGAAAACCACATTTATTGAGTTAACAAATCATGAGTTAAAAACAATTTAATTTTTAAAGACTTTCATTGAGTTCAAAAAATAGTGAAACTATTTTATTAATTTAATTGTTTTGAAGTCAATGTTTTGGAACTCAATAAAAGTGTTTTTATTGCTTTCATTTTCCTAAGCTTTCCTCCATACTCAGTCAGGTCTGCTTTGCCAACATACAAAAGTAGCTCTTCTAATGGGTTATTTTTTCTGACATTTGAATTTTCTTTTCTCTCTTGTTCTTCAAAAATCTTGTTCGTTGGTCAGTTTATTTTGACCTCTATCATATGCCACCCTTGTCTGCATGTGTTGTGGTGTGTGTGTGTGTGTGTGTGCGCGCGCGCGCACGAAATCTATCAGTCAGGGTCTATTCAGGTAACATACAGAAACCACACGGATGCTTGCACTAAGTGGGTGAACATGGCTAGCTACCGTGAGGGGTAAAAGAGGACTCGAGGGTTAACGGACGTGGAACAAGATAGGAACCTAGAGACTCAGAAGAGGCCCTCCCCAAGAGAAGACTCAGAACCTCAAAGGGAGAGACATGACTACCCAGGAACATGTCGCACGCCTGTGGGGAGAGATCTGCCAGAGGCCAGACTCTACAGCTGACCCTCAGAGGCAGCCCATCACTGGGTGGCGTAGAAACTGGCTGGGGAGCACAGGCTTCCGTGTGGGGACTGTCGTCGTGGTGGCAAAGAACCATGGCAGGAAGGGGTCACTGCCAAACAGTGAAGGCTGCTAAGGTTAAAATTATCAGCATCCCTGACATTAATTCCAGTAGAAAGCACCACAAAGAAGCCTTGGGCCTTCTCCAGCCTTGCAGTGTCCCTCTGGCGCCCTCTACTGGTACGGCCTAGCAACAAGCCAGCCCGCACAGAAGAAACCTCTGAGTAGGTCTCCAGGATCATAAAGGATAACAAAGAAGTGTGGATTCAGAGATGAGCGAAAATAAATTAAAAACCATCGCGTTAAGCTTTTGTCTTGCATCTCCAAATCCAGTGTGCTGTGATCTTGTCAGCTCTGAGGGCTGAGGCTGGGGTTCTCTTCTGCCAGATGACATAGATAAAAGATTTTCAGGGATGGAAGGACCATCTAGTCTCACTGCCTCCCCTTCATTTAAACATGGGTAAAACTGATATTTAGGTAAAGTGGCATACCCAATAGCTCACTGCTGGTGATTGGCACAGAGGATTTTCTGATCCCCAGCACTGTGGTCCTTCCAATGACCTTCTCTTCTCCCCTTACTAAGTTGACATTGTTTAAATACCAGCTAATATGCTTATATTATTATTTATTTAAATACCAGCTAATATGCTTCTTTGTGAATATTAGTAGTTCTTTCAGGCATCAACTTAGGGCAGTAAATCTAACTTTTACAAAGAGATACAAAACACACTTTGTAAATCTTTTGGGACATTTCCAGTAGCTGCAAGTAAAAGCTATCACTGTGTTACTTCAAACGTGTTCTAAACTTTGGAAGGGAAAAGTAAAGTTTTTCTAAAAGGACACTTAGCTGGGAAGAAGAGAGCTGCTAGCCCAGGATAAGAAGTAATCTTAACTAGTTTCATGTAAATTATTTTCAACGTACAAGGAACGTCAAGAGCGAGTTATAGGGCAGGTAGCAACGATTACTATGGCTGCAAAAGTAAACTTAATCCTAGGCGGTGAATGGGAGGTGACGTTGAATGTCATTGTGTTCCTCCTATAGGGATTTTTAAACTGTTTCAATAACCAAGAGAGGTAACAGGAAGAGGATAAAACTCAGGGCTTTAGCAGGTGTGTCTGCAAAAAGAAACAGAATTTGCTGAGGAAAGCTACTCCTAGTGCTCATTAGAGGGGAGGCAAATGGATACTAGCCTTGATAAAACAGGGGTTTTTAAATACCCAGAAACAGCAGATCTGAGCCAAACTGTAAGTAGGGAAGCAGGCCAAGGGTCTAGTCTTCAGAGGACAGAGCAGCCTCAGGACGAAATTTTGTCACCCCTGGGCTGGGAAAGGTCTTGGGTTCTACACAGTCATTGAAACCAGATGTCTGGTTGGGGTGGGGAGGGTTCCCCTCACAGGAAGAACTACATGAATTCTTCCCCCAGATGTCCTCCTTCTCCCCTGCTCAGAGAGAATCTTGTTCCTCCCTAGGTATGTGTTCAGGAGGCCTTTCCAGAGAAAGTGCAGGTTTTGGAATTTAGACAGACCTGGATTCAAATCCAAACTCTATGAACGATTTACTGTTTTAGAGTTCAGTTTCCCTGTGAACAAAGCGTAACTACCAGAGCCTACTTGTAGGTTTATAGGGGATTTAAAAAGATGTGGAAGTAAAGTGCCTAGTTTCAAGCCTGGCGTGTCAATGCTCAGTAAATGGGAGCTGCCGCCGCTGCTGGGGCAGCCCTCACACAAACACAGAAGGCCTTTTCTGAAAAAAGAGCCATGACAAAGGCAGCTTACAGAGCTGAATCTGGCTGAATCTCTAATATTTGGCATTCCTTCTCTCCCGCTTGGGGAACAGGCTGGATGGGCACAAACACAGAAGCCTCTATTGGTTCACCGGCCGTTTCCCACCATCTGAGCCACAGAAGACAGAGACGCTGTGCTATCAGTGAGACAAAACAGGCTATTATCATGGAAAACAACAGAGATAAAAAAACTGAAAGTAATAAAATATCTAAAACTAATAAACATAAAATGCTGAGTAAGAACAATGGTTGTAAGCTGACTTTTTTAAACAGGGTCTACAAAGAGATTAAATAACAGAACACACTTGAAGTGTAAAAATGATTAAAAATTGTCTATAAAATAAATGTTACAATATACAAATAAATCAATAAAACTTAGAAAGTTAAAGAACAAGTAAATTGTACCATTAGCTTAAAGGATACATGAAAGGTAGTATCTAGGAAAATGAAATAGTTTAAAATAAAGAATTTGTGACAAAACCAAGTAATGTAAAAACATACAGAAACCACCTTAGGAACAAACGTATCTGGACGAAGAGCCTTTTTTACATGGAAGACTTAGGCACATCTTAGAAAAGAGCCCACTACAAGGGAAGACAGGCAAGAGGCATATATCTAACCCAGACGTAATGGTCCAGGGAGTGAAGGAACAAGTCTGAGCACAATGCCCACTGTGTCTCTTGCTCTCATATGACAGTGGGAATACAAGTTAGCACTATTTTAGGGCAATTCCTACTAAGGGCTGAGTTTAGGCTCTGGCAAGAGATAGACCTGGGTTCATCTCCTGGCTCCACCACTTACAAGCTGGGTGACCTGGGACAAGTTATATTATTCCTCTGTGACTCAATTTTCTCATCTATAAACCATGGGTAGGAATAGTCTATCACAAGGTAGTTTAAAACTCAAATGAGATAATCCACTTAAAGAGCCCAGTGTATCCTCAACTAATGAATCATTGAATATTATATCAAAAACTAAACTAATGATGTACAACAGATGAATGGATAAAGAAGATGTAGGGGATGTGTGTGTGTGTGTGTGTGTGTGTGTGTGTGTGTGTGTGTCTTGGAATACTGTGCAGCCATCAAAAAGAATGAAATCCTGCCATTTGTAATGTCATGGCTGGAACTGGAAGGTATTATGCTAAGCAAAGTAAGTCAATCAGAGAAAGACAATTATCATATGATCTCTCTGATATGAGGAATTTGAGAGTCAGGGAAGGGGTCACGAGGGATAGGGAGGGAAAAAATGAAACAAGGTGGGACCGGGGAGGGAGACAAACCATAAGAGAATCATTAATCTCAGGAAACAAACTGAGGGTTGCTGGGGGGTGGGAGGGAAGGATAGGGTGGCTGGGTTATGGAAAAATAAATAAATGCCATGCTCTAGGATTACCAAAACAAACAAACAAACAAGCAAACAAAAAACTAATGATGCACTACACCTTGGCTAATTGAATTTAAATAACAAAATAAAATTTAAAAAGTATTAAAAATAAATAAAAATAAAGAGCCTAGTGTAGCCTGCTACATTAGCATGAGCTCAATAAATGGCAGGTGTTCCTCTTGCTAGTATTGACTTAGATACCAGAAATAGTGCAGATTGGGGTGGAGCCCTTTAGAAGACAACACATCTATAGGACTCTAAACTCCTGAAATTAATCCTGTAGTGGAGAGAAGGACAGGCAAGAAATGCATGCAACACAGGTATCTTCCCCATCAGAGGAAAGGAAGAAAGCGACAAATGTCACAGAATTTGAAGGCAGTAATCAGTAAATGTACATGAGACACTCTCCCCATAAAGCTTCTAAAACACTTGAGGAGTTTGGAGTCCTACAGATTAGTTAAGGAGAGAACCAGAAATAATCCTGTCTTACAATGTTTATCATGCTTACGTTTGGGGCCCCAGCCTATTGCAACCTGGGGAGACATTTTATGACAACAAGGGCAGAGTCCAAGGATTCACACGGAGGAAGACCTAGGGTGAGAAGCTGCAGGCCACCAGAAGGCTCCTGTATTGCCCTCCTTATTATGGAATTCTCTGCAGGAAGTGCTTGAGAATTAAGTTCCATGTAGTTATACCCAAGATGGAAAACTTCTGACCAAAAAGCTCTTCAATTGTTAGTGACCTCTTTAACACAACAGAGAAAGGTTTCCAATTATCTACCAAAAGAACACCAGTGAATTTCCTGAAAGGCCCCAAAGGTAAGCCAGTACACAACAGACAGTCATGCCAAATTCACCCTAGAAGAGATAACCCTAATTACAGATGTATATCAAAGGAACTTTGTTACAAGGATCGCTTTATGGTAAATTGGTCATAATCTCAGTAAGGCACATTCATGGGCACCATTCCAAGGTAAATCCAATGATTTTTTAAAAATATTATTAATTTAAATTATTTTTTCCTTTGAGTTTTTTTCTTGTCATTATGTTTTTTACCTTTGTAAATGAAGAACATTCACACACACAAAAATTACACATATATTTAGAGTGCAATGAATTTTCACTAGCCAAATACACCCACAACCATCACATAGATAAAGGTATGCCCTTGAGGGAGCACTCCGATAGCTCCCTTCGTGCCCTGTCTTGGTTGCTACTCTTCCAAAGATCATTACCTTCCTGAATTTCATTCTTTTTTAAAAAAGATTTTATTCATTTATTTGACAGAGAGAGAGATCACAGGCAGGCAGAGAGGCAGGCAGAGAGAGAGGAGGAAGCAGGCTTCCTGCTGAGCAGAGAGCCTGATGAAGGCCTCGATCCCAGGACCCTGAGATCATGACCTGAGCTGAAGGCAGAGGCTTTAACCCACTGAGCCACCCAGGTGCCCACCTTCCTGAATTTCTAATAGCATAGATAAGTATCTGCTGCTTTTGTACTTTACATAAATGCAATAAGACAGTATGCATTCTCTTCTTGATGACTTCTTTTGCTCAGTATTACGTTTTGAGATTTCTCTGCATTGCCGTGAAAACCTGTAGCTCATTCATTCTCGATGCTGTCCAGTAGTCCACTGTGTGACTATGTATTTATCTACTCTAATGTTGAGGGACATTTGGATTGCTTCCAGTTGGGGCTATTATGAATAGAACTGCTACAAATATTCTTGCAATTGGCATTTAGTGATTGTATGTATACATTTTCATGGATGATTTTCCTAATAAAGGAATTTCTAGGTCATGGGATTCTTTAGGATTTTAATGTTTCCAAAATTGGTAATGCTGAATAAATCTTCTACATAGCAAAAAGAAAAAAAAAAGCTGATGGAAGAAGCTTACTGAAGTGTAGGCATAATCTACCATTAAAGAGTTTGTAACAACAATGAGGGTAAATTCATCCATTGATCCAAAGTACTTCAAGATTGTAAGTTAACAGAAAGAAAAAAGTCTTACAGGGTCTTATTTTGAAAATTCAAACTAATTCACTCACTCCAAATTCTTAAAGATCACTTTTTAACATCCAAGTGTATTATGAGTGACCACATATTAAAAACACTGACAGACACATTGATGGACATCAACTTGATTTTCCGATACTGAAATTATAAGAAGACTGAATTTAGTATTGGGTTTCTTAACTTTTTTTAAAAGATTTTATTATTTATTTATTTGACAGAGAGAAACACAGCTAGAGAGGGAACACACGCAGGGGGAGTGAGAGAGGGAGAAGCAGGCTTCCTGCTGAGCAGGGAGCCCGATATGGGACTCGATCCTGGGTCTCCAGGATCATGACCTGAGCCAAAGGCAGTCGCTCAACCAACTGAGCCACCCAGGCGCCCCTGGGTTTCTTAATTTTACCCAAGACTTGAATGGACCATATCCATATCATTTCTTCTTCATCTTTTTTTAATAATGTTCAATGAGCCTGTTAATTATATGAAAGGGAAGAAAACACTGAAGAAAATCTGTTTAAGTCTTTTTACTGAAACTGCTTTTTCTGCATCACTTAAAATGTCCAATCTGATTAAAAAAAAAAAAAAACAGAAAGGTTCTCAAAATTGTGAAGCTGTAAGGATTTGATGGGAATTAACTCAATAGCATTTTTAGTAAGATAACATTGCATCTGGGAAATTAAAGCCTCCTGATGTTCAAAATGTGATTAGCAAGGCCCATATCCTGAAGGAGCACTTCTAGTCTAAGCAAGAAAGGATCATGAGTTTCTCCAGTGTCTATGGCCTTACCATTTTCAGTAAACCACTCATACTGCTTCCTAGAATCATATACCCTCATAGCATGAAGGTCCCTGAGAAACTCTCTCTAATCCACTTCTCTCTTTCATTCTTATTTTACAGATGAGAAAACTGAAACCCAAGCAGAGAAAGGAATTTGTCCCAGTTCAACCAGTATGTTTTTAGCAAACCTGCGTTGGCAAACCTACAGCAGGATCACAGCTCTCTTTGCCTAACACATCATCTTATACCTACATCCATTTATGAGTATGAATTACTCTTTTTATTAAGGTGAATAAGATAGTGTACACAACATTCCAGATATGATACAGGGTCTGTGCACAATGCAACATTCCTTCTCATATCAGGAACTACCTCATACAAACTTAAAGTACTCATCACACATGCACGTGGGTAAGGCAACCTAGTAAACATTTATTCACTTATGTATTCATTCACTCAGCAAATACACAGAACAACAATTATATGCAAGACATTATACTTAGAACTTGGAAGACAAAAGTAATCAATCAGTATATCTAACCTTGAAGAGTTTACAGATTAATTGGGGCTACCACGAAAGAACAACAACAAAAAAACAAAACAAAACAAAAAACCCCACAAAAAACAAGTAGTAAACCAATGAGATGAATTTATAATAAAAATATATGTTAGTTTTTATGGGGGTCACGGTCCAAGGAAGAGGGGACTAAGTCTGTCTCACAAGGAGAGGAATAGAGGGTTTCAAAGAGGAACTAATGCTTAACCTAAATATTGAAGAATGAGTAAGAAAGAAGCTTGCCAAGGGACAAGGACAATACAAAAAAGGGAATGTAAAGCATATTCCTGACAGAGGTGATATCATGTAAATCTCAACACATGTGAGATCATAATGTATGAAACGGGCAGAATAAGACATTGTTCAGAATGCCTGGAGGAGAAGGTGCACATGAGGAAATAACTAGGGAAGTAGGTGGGAAGATCACAATGGGCTTTCTATGTCATACCATGGAGTTTGGATTCCATCCCACAGATAATGCAGAACCCCTGGATCTTTTTAAGAGGTGGACAGGACCTAATTTCCATTTTAAGAAGATTATTTTAGCTGTAGTATAGAGATACAGTCATAAGTTAAAACAAGCAAACTGGAGGCAGAGACCAACTGAGAAGGGTCATCTGAGATATGACAGTGCTCTGATGCAATACAAATAAAGTGCTTATTAAAAGTAGGCAACACATAAAATGAAGACTACTCTGAAAGTAATGGCAGCTTAACTCTAAAACACTATGTGGAGTATTTTCACATCTCCTTTGGAAAAAAGTCTCATAAAAACATTTCTTAATTTCATCTTTGTTGCTCTTTACTGAAAACATACCTAGTAGCATGAAACCACTACTCATTCCCTATCCCCACCTCCACTGGAGAATCTTCCAAAAGCTGACTGGGGAAATACTCAGGATGATAGTCCACTATCGATCTTGATCTCCTGCCCCATGTCTCTTTATAAAAAAATCACTGGTGGGTTCTATCGTGAAAAGAGCATAAGATTTGGAATGCAGTGACCAATGTCCAAGTCCCTGATTCACTATTTGCTTATTTTATGACTTGGACTAGCATGTTGCCGCGGGGGACCAGCCTCGGCAGAGATGTGGGTCCCGAACCACGGGATGTCTGGTGGGCGAAATAATGACACAGACACGGAAATCTGATGCAAACTGACAGACCCGAGGTCAGTCAGGAGAGACCTATGAAGCAGGCTCAGGCTCACGCTCTGGCTTTCTAGCTCTAGCTCTCTAGCTCTGGCTCTGGCCCTCTTGCTCTGCTTCTCTCTCTGCTTCTGTCTCTCTTGCTCTCTGCTTCTGTTTCTGCTGCTCTCTTTGCTTCTGTCTCCCTTTCTCTCTTTGCTTCTCTGTTTCTGTCTCTCTTTGCTTCTGTCTCTCTTTGCAGGCTCTCTGCCTTTGCCTCTGCCTTTTTGCTTGTCTCCCTTTCTCTCTTTGCTTCTTTGTTTCTGTCTCTCTTTGCAGGCTCTCTGCCTTTGCCTCTGCCTTTTCCTTTGCCTCTGGCTCTGCCTTTGTCTCTCTTAACTGACAAGGGCCCCAGTTTTTTATTATTCAAAAGCGAGGAAGTTGGGTGGTGCAGTTAAATCTTTAACAGCTTTTCCACCCGCCCTAGAGGCAGGATTAGTATTGTTACTGCAGGGTACGGAGTGATTGCTTAAACTCACAGAAGTTGAGACCATTGAGGCAGAGGGATCAAGGAATACAGAAAAGAGATACAGAGATATGATTACCAGGAGGAGGATTAAATGGAATAGTGTCTTGGATAAGCACACAAAGGACATATTTCCCCAGCCCACAGGGTACAGGGCTTTCTGGATTCTAGGTGGGGAAAAGCCCAGAGGGACTTTCATTCACATTCACAGGTACCTCCCCCAAAGTTTCTGGGGAGGGGTGGACCACACCCTGTCCCCCACACTAGCATAGCTCTCTGAGGCACTGAATATATAAAATGGAATTACTGCAGAGTCCTACTTAAGTGATGAGATTCTTATGGGATCAAATGAAACAAAAATGTTATGTGAAATTACCCTGAAAACTGTAACATGCTACTTACTTTTTAGTTGCTAGATATATATCACAGATTACAGCCCTGAACATGAAAGAACTGACAATAAGTCTTGCTCTCCACCATAGACAAAAAAATCGCAAACACAATCAATAAAAATCTGAAGGGCTGCTGGATTCTTCTGGATTCCTCCATTATCACCATATGACTTGACTCAAAACCTAAAAGCAAATTCCTGTTAGGTTCTCAGTGCTGTCTCATTCCACCAGAAACCCCAGCAGCAGAGACTGGAATGGTGGCACTTCTAGACACATTGCCTGTATCGCCATTACAGTCAACCATGACCAGTCTGCTTCTGCACATGATGGAGACAAGGACTGGAGACAGTAACACCGAGGCAGCACCAATCAGGAAAACGACTGTGGTGTGAGGGGAAGGGGCAGCTGGAGCAACTCAGTGGCCTTTGTGCTGGTCAAATTCTAAGCTATCCAATAAAGGATCCATCTATACAGAGTGGATTTTACACAAGTTTTCCAAATTTTGCCTCAATAAACCCAGCATTCTCTGATGAGAAACACTCCCTTTTACTCTTTCCAGGACATGTGAAATGACAAGAAATTACTTGGCATGTCGTACAGGGTCAATAAATATGTATTTGTTGTTGGCTGACATCCAGGAATAGTCATAGTCTCTATAGGATTCAACTAGAACAGCCAGTAGTATTAATACAAACCATCCTTCAGAGCCTTTTAAAAACTGCCTTTAAAATGCCAAATAATGGGTATAGCAGACAGCTTTGGTTTGCTCCCAGCATCCATTTCCTCCCCTTCATGGTAACAGCATTCTCAACTTTCTCTACCAGCGGATTTGTATACAGCACTAATCTTACTCTCAAGCTCTGCAGGTAAATTCTGAATGGCCTAATCCAATTAGCATTTTCCAAACATTTGAGTACAACATTATCACTGAGAATGGCAAAGCACATTCATTGTCTCTCCTGAACCAGGAAGTATGTCCCTAGGGAGTTGCTCACAATCATCTGTGACCTCAAAAATAACTGGCCTTAGGAAATAAACTAGGTCCTTGGTGATCTTGTTTGGTCACTAAATCAGACGACCTAAAGCTCACAGTTTCTCTGAATTTTTCAGTTACCTGAGTGTACATATTCCCTTTGTTATTTGCAGCCCCAAACACCCCCATTTACACAATGGCAACTGTAAAATGAAATTGAAACTTGTACTCAAGATTTATTTTCTGAGAGGCACTTGGGTGCCTCAGACATTAAGCGTCTGCCTTTGGCTCTGGTGATGATCCTGGAGTCCTGGGATGGAGTCCCCAGATCAAGTCCCAGGATGGAGTCCCGGGATCGAGTCCCATATAGGGCTCCCTGCTCCGCGGAAAGCCTGCTTCTCTCTCTCTACTCCCCCTGCTTGTGTTCTGTCTTTAGCTGTGTTTCTCTCTGTCAAATAAATAAATAAAATCTTAAATATATTTACTTTCTGAGTGACACAACAGAAAAAAAAATGACAAAGTTTCTGCCTAAATACTTGTAAATACATAGGGGTGGTCTCTGAAACTCATTATACCACCAGGAGGGACTAAATTCCTTTTTCTTTCTTTTTCTTAAAATATGTTTTTTATTTATTTATTTGAGAGAGAGAGAGAGTGAGTGAGAGAGAGCATGAGAGGGGAGAAAATCAGAGGGAAAAGCAGACTCCCCGCAGAGCTGGGAGCCCAACATAGGACTCGATCCCGGAACTCCAGACTCCAGGATCATGATCTGAGCAGCAGGCAGTGGCTTAACCAACTGAGCCACCCAGGTGACCCTAAAGTCCTTTTTCTACCCTCTGCTGAGTTATTCCTTCAACTATTGCTTAGTAATAGATCTTAAATCCTTTCCTGAAACAGATTCCAATGCTTATAATGCAATGACCTGAATGTACTTCCTGCACATCACTTCCTTAAAAGACTCCTCTATACAGGTTACAACACTGTGAAAGTATAACTTAGGGTCACTCTTCAGTCACAGATCTATGGAAGGGAATTACTGGACACCAAAGGCTATTCTTAGACTATGGGATGACTCTATGCTATTTGCAGTTAGTCTGTAGAAGAATTGGAGATTACTGCCAAGTTCCCTGAATATCTGATTTAAGGTGCACAATTCTATAAGCAGAACCTCTTAAGTACAATCAGAGTCTCCTACATAACAAGAATAAATTAGGCCCCTGCATTTTTGTAACAACAAAAAAATACTTTTCCAACGGCAACTTTTGTTAACTAAAGCATATGGTTCTATTTCCAGAATTTTACACAGAATATCTAAACTCTAGGAACCAGTCTTGATTTGACTGCTATCTTGTTCTTGACAAAATCTTAGCTAAATTATACTGGTATTAGAATTGACAGATTGATAGAATTTCATAGGTTTCATAGACTCAAAATCAAGTCTAAATAAAAATGGAGTCAGTGATAAAGAAAGAAGCATAAGCCAATGAGGAAAAAATGAGAGGGGGTAGTCAATTAATTTTGAGATAATTCTTTAAGTGGCAAATGACTCATGATTGATCCTTAAACTATACACCAAAACAACTTCTAGATGAACCAAAAGAACAAATGTAAAAAATAAAACTTAAAAATGGATATATAGTTGAATAATTAATTTCTCAGTAGACGACAACTTTTTTGATATAAAAGAAATGGAAGAATTTGCAAAGAAAAGGACAACTTTGAATACTCAAAATGTAACACTTTAGTATGTCAAAAAAGTTTTAAGGAAAATACCAAGTTATTTAATACCAAATATTTAATATATATAATAGACAAAGTGCTCTTAATAAAATAAAACATACCCAAGTTCTAAAAGGCACAAAATGGAGGAAAATTCACACAATAAAGATAAATGAACTCAAAAAAAAAAAAGATAAATGAACTCAAAGTACAGCTATCAGAATGTCTAAAATTAAAAAAAAAATAGTGACAATATCTAATACCAGTGAAGATGCAGAAAAACTGGGTCATTCATACATTGATGGTAGGAATGTAAAATATTATATTCACTCCAAAAACTGTATGACATTGTGTCACAAAACCAAACACGAGCTAATCATCTGACTCAACAAATGCACTCTTGCGCATCTGCCCTGGAGAAATAAATATTCATGTCCACATAAAAATGTGTTACAAAATTATTCAGAGCAGCATCATTTCTAGCAGTCAAAACGTGGAAACAATTGAAACATTCTTCAACAGATGACTGGCTAAACAAAGTATGGTACAACCACCTCATGGAATACTACTCAGCAATAAAAAGGAACAAAATTTTGATTCATGCAAAAACCTAGATGGATCTTAGCGGGGTTCTGCTAAATGAAAGACTCCAATATTAAATGGTTACAAGCTATATGATTCCACTTACATAACACTCTAAACTTAAAACTATAGAAACAGAGAACAGATTAGTGGTTGCTAGTGGTTAGGAATAGGAATAGATGGACAGGTGTGGCTATAAGTGGCTAAATATTGATGTTTCCATCAATTCAGACCAAGCGACTGACTGGTGGGAACATCTAGATTTGGATTTAGGAGAGAGAAGGTCTGCATAAGCCTTGAAATTGAGCCTATTTTATCAGAAAGTCTCTGAAGTGGTATCTTGATTTTCTATTTGTCATTGCTCCCTCAGTGTATGGTTCCTTGCATATTCCATGGGGAAGATGAAAGATGGGCAAGGTGGGATTTGGGGATTTGGGATTCCATGTGAATCCTAACAAATATATCCCCAAATTCCATGTTGTACCTCTACTACATCTTAAAAAAAATCAGATATGTTAAAAATTTATGTATAGGGTTGTTTACTTCAGTATTAATCAGGAGAATTAAAAATTAAAAGAACTAAATGCTATGAAGATAGTGGATAATTTAAATAAGTGAGATATAATGAAGCCATTATAAATAATATTTTTAAAGGATAGTTAATGAAACTATCAAATATTCAAAAAATATATAAAATATAAAAATCAGGATGTGGGACACCTGGATGGCTCAGTCGTTAAGTATCTGCCTTCAGCTCAGGTCATGATCCCCGAGTCCCAGGATCAAGCCCTGCATCCAGCTCCCTGTTCAGCAGGAAGCCTGCTTCCTTTCCTCTCTCACTATCCCTGCTTGTGTTCCCTCTCTAGCTGTGTTTCTCTCTGTCAAAAAAAAATTTTGGATGTAAGAAAATCAAGATAAAGTAAAATGTCTATTTTTATTTATTCTTAGGTTAAAGTTATGAAAGTAAATCTCAATATAAGTTGTAGTATCTAGTGACACACATCTATATTGTAGTTATTAAGTTATATTATGTTTTTATAATATTTGAAAAATGGTCATAAAATAATTGGCATTGTCTTCAAGAAATAGATGCCATAATTTTTAGTAATCACTTTTTCAATTTTATTTAATTACTAAATCTTTTATTACTATGATCTAGACATAGTGTTAGACTTTTAATCACAGCAATCTAGTTTTTTAGAGCTAAAGGTATTGGTGTTGTTAATTTTAATAGTTATGGAAATTAAATTATTGCCTCTACCAAAACTGTTTGTGACTTTATAGTTGGCCTGAAATCTTCCTAGTCCATCTTTCCTCTTCTGAAGTTAAAGAAAACTACATTGAAGGTATATTAAAGATTATGCCTAATGACTTATTTTCTAAATCTTCAAGAAAATGATACAAAGGAGAGTTCTTTGTAAATCCAATGTTCTATGATTTTTTTAGCCTTTTTCACAGCAGAATGTAGGAAAAACAAGAAAAATAATAGCATAAGCAGGAACTCTATTCTATTTTCCATTGGTTACTCCCATGTATTTATATTTCGTGTTTTTCCATCAACGTTCAAAGACTTTCTAAAACTATTCCTGGGAAGAACGCAGGAAACAAAAGTGGGCAGAGAGTGAAATCTCTTATAGTGGTTCTCAACATCAGAATGGAGGGCACTTCTGCCATAGAGTACACTTATCTGTATCTTATAGGAAAGATTAATGTAGCTGGCTAGCATCACTGAAGATTTAGGCATTACATGTGTTTATATTTTCTGGATCGATTTAAGCATTAGCTTTTCCACTAGCAATTTATATTTGCAGGAAGCCTTATTTTGTTATACATTCTTATATTCTTAAAAGGCTAATACTAAACCCAAGTCAGATTTTGTAAATGATCCATTTCTACATTGTGAACATTGACTCCATCGTATTGATACTTACCACAAATGGCCTCTAAATGATGCGTGTTTGGAGGTGACTGCCTCTTTCCTCAATGCTTGTAATCATATTTTAGGGACAGCTTTGTGCCCTTTCCACTTCTACTCTTACACTGCTGTATCTTAGGAATTGATGTCTATAAAGGCATCTATCAATACTGCCCATGACTGGGGTAACAACATAAATTACTGCCCAAACCAAGATACTTCTAAGAGTGAAAAAGAGTGCCATTAATAATTACTCAATAGCAACATACATAAATGAGGACTATCCAGGCACAATGGCATGTATGGTCACCCCACTCATGCCTCAAGTAGCCATCAAAGGGAAGCTCAAAGTCTCATAGGGTTTGACAGATGCCCCCTAGGCAAAATTAGTTTCAGTGCTCATCTATCTTTCTGGATTCTCAACTTAATTCCCTTTCTCTCTTCTAAGGATTTTGCTTAATTTTTTAGTGAGTTCAGTGATGCAGCATATATATATTTTTAAAGATTTTATTTGCCAGAGAGAGAAAGAGAGCACACATGAGTAGGGGGGAGGGCAGAGGGAGAAACAGACTCCCTGCTGAGTAGGGAGCCTGCCCAATGTGGGGGTAGATCCCAGGACCCTGAGATCATGACCTGAGCCGAAAGCAGATGCTTAACTGACTGAGCCACCCAGGAGCCCCCATTAAATATATTTTTAAAAAATATTTTATCTAGGGGTGCCTGAGTGGCTCAGAGGGTTAAGCCTCTGCCTTTGGCTCAGGTCATGATCTCAAGGTCCTGGGATGGAGTCCTACATTGGGCTCTCTGCTCAGCAGGGAGCCTGCTTTCTTCCTCTCTCTCTGCCTGCCTCTCTGCCTATTTGTGATCTCTCTCTCTGTCAAATAAATAAATAAAATCTTTAAAAAATATATTTTATCTAGTGGGTGCCTGGGTGGCTCAGTCAGTTAAGTGTCACACTCTTGATCTCAGCTCAGTTCTTCATCTCAGGGTTGTGAGTTCAAGCCGTGCATTGGGGTCTGCACTAGGCAAGGAGCCTACTTTAAAAAAATTGAAAAAGCTGTTTTATCTAGTATTTGTGGTTGTTTTGCCATACGAGGACAGTTCAGCGTATTATGTCTCCCACTCACTTATAAATAGAAATCCTACATGCCATTTTTTAGTGTGTATAAACATGCATACAATACAGAGAAATGCAATTAGAAAGAAAATGTCTGGAAAAAAACATAAAATGTTAAGAGTCATGATTTATAGGAAGCAGGAATATGGGTGACTTGTAGTTTTTTTCCTTCAAAAATTTCTCTAATCCCAAATGTTCACAGTGAATTATGTTATTTTTATATAAAAGGAAAAAAAGCTCAGATAACTGATATTTGAAGCCATTGATGTAAGAAGCTAATGCTGTTAATTGAAATTCAGTAAGCTCGATTCTTATATGATCACGAAGCTCTACACCTCAACTATAGTATTTTACTTCACTTTAAAAACACTTTGATTGGGTGCCTGGGGGACTCAGTGGGTTAAGCCTGTGCCTTCAGCTCGGGTCATGATCTCAGGGTCCTGGGATCAAGGCCCACATCGGGCTCTCTGCTTGGCAAGAAGCCTGCTTCCTCCTCTCTCTCTGCCTACCTGCGATCTCTCTCTCTGTCAAATAAAGAAATAAAATATTTTTTTAAAAAGTACTTTCTTATGTCATTCACAATTGCTTTGCTTACATTTTTTTTTACCAAAGACCATTATATAAGAAACAACCACTTGAAGGACATCTCAGAATGTCCTGTAAGACTATGATGGAAGATACTACCCAATGTGGTATTCAATGCCTTTATATATAAACATTCATGTGACAAATGTATCAGAGAAATTTTACCATCTATCAGATTTTAGTATGGTTGCTTTTTTCATCACTAATGGCTATAAAATATACTTCTTTTGCCTAATTCTCATTATGTTCATCTGTGAAGTATGGGATGGTGGTTGTGAAAAACTGCATGGCATATTTTATACAAAGCACCTCCTATGGTTCTTAGCACAATGTTGTTTGTTCCCATCCTGCTACTTTTCTGCCTTAAAAATCAAATGCAGTCCTCAATTAAATTAAATTGTCCTCATTTTTTTAATTTTTTCCCCTTCTTTTCACTGTCACTGAGTCCTTTCTTATATGACCACATTCTTTTGAAAAGTAGGTAAATATAAACAATGCAGAGAGTGGGGAAGTTTTTTTTATAAAACAGCTACGCATCATTTTACCATCACTAGAGGGTTCATTTATCTTTCAAAATTGCCATTGATTCATTTAACATCACTTAGTAGTTAAGCAAATATTTGCTTAATACCTACAATGTGCAAGACACTTCTAGACACTAGGGATAGAGCAACGATTACAGTAGACAAAGCATCTGTGTGCATGCTTATCATTTTTATGTATGTTTGTGGAGGAGGTGTGATGGTAAGGAGATAGATAATAAAACAGTTATAGAATACAAGAAACAATTTGATTAAAATATGCAGGATAATGCAATCTAGTTTTTTGACATTTTTTAAATCAATTGCTTAACATGTAGGCTATATGCTCTACCACTACACTAGAGTGCAAAGAACAGGGGAGGACATAACAAGGAATAATGAATTCAAATGCCTTAAGTGCTAGCTATGATAGAAATGAACCAGTAGAAATGGTACTACTGATACATCAAAAGAAAAAGGATAAAACAGGAGTGACAGCCTTAAGTAGGTGACAATTACTATTTGGAGAAAAGGTAGCTGTGCATTGGTGCTCCTGAGCTTTGCAACCAAAAACAGACAAGTAAAGCAAACAAATGGCAAGGTTTGAAGACCCAAAACAGAGTGTGGGAACTCAAGCTAATTACTGACATTCATCAGAGGCACCTCTCTCATTTAGAGCTGTGATCCTGTGTCTGTGTGTCTTATCAGAGCACAGATTTTTGTCTTATCAGCTGTGGTATCTCCAGCACAAATAGCCAGCCTGGCCTGAAAACTGTTCAATAAATATTTATCAGAGAAAAATTTTGCTTGAGAGACAATGACTTCACCTATGATCAACCCTTCTAAGTTGAAAATAATTTCAGGTCATTTTCAGACTCTGTCACTGTTCTGCTCACATTCTTTTAGATACCTTTACCATTCTCATACACATAAGCTCCTGGTGCATTTTAACTTCCAAAAGCTAGCACCTTTGTTGGTATAGGTGCTTTGCTGCAAGATGTCCCTTAGGCTGCTGGAATCTCTGACCATGCTCAAAGAAGAGCAAGAAGACTCTGGGAATTTCCATTCCTCACAGGCAGCCTTTAGCACATGACAGATGGATTTAGAGATATAAACACCCTCTGCGTTTATCTGTGAGTGGAACAGTTCCCACGATGGCTGCTCTGCTGGATTGACCCAGCGTCAACCTTTGAGGAGCTTTGTTTGATACAAAAACCTTGCTTGACCTCCTTCCATTCCTGATTCCAATCCCCCACTCTTCTACTAGTTTATCCAGGGAGTATTTCCTCATCAATCATTTTCACATGAATCCTCACCTCCGACTCTGCTTTGGGGGCACCAGGCCTAAAATAATCTCCCCAAATTTATATTTTCCACACATCAGATTTCAAAGGGAACATGCTTTTATGGCAGATACTCTCCAAGGATAATAGCAGCAGGCATGACTTCCCTGAGCCTAGACTGAATATTTTGGTCATATCAGATACTTCTGCAAAATTCCTTAAAGTTATACAGATCATTAATTTTTGGACCCAAACTAGATAGAGAAAATAGAAAACAACATGACTATAGAGAAGTCTGCAAATATCATGTTTGTATGTAGATGGTACTTTCTACATCAGTTTAAATTTGTCTTCATAGACCTGAAACCACAAAAATCCCAGAAGAGAGCACAGGCAGTAATTTTTCTGACATCAGCCATAACAACATTTTTCTGGATATGTCTCCTGAGGCAAGGGAAATAAAGGCAAAAATAAACTATTGGGACTACATCAAAATAAAAAGCTTCTGCACAGGAAAAAAACAATCAATAAAACTAAAAGACAACTTACAGAATGGGAGAAGATATTTGCAAGTGACGTATTGGATAAAGGGTTAGTATCCAAAATATATAAAGAACTTATACAACTCAACATCAAAAAACAATAATCCAATTTTAAAAAGTATAGAAGACATAGACAGACATTTCTCCAAAGAAGACATACAGATGGCCAACAGACACATGAGAAGATGTTCAACATCATTCATTATCAAGGAAAGGTAAATAAAAACCATAATGAGAAATCACCTCACACCTGTCACAATGGTTAAAATCAGCAACATAACAAACAAGTATTGGTAAGGATGTGAATAAAAAGGAACCCTTATGTACTATTCATGGGAATGCAAACTGGGGCAGCCATTATGGAAAACCATCTGGACATTTCTCAAAAAATTTAAAATGGAACTACCATATGATTCAGTAATCACACTACCGGGTATTTACCCAAAGAATACAAGAACAATAATTCAAAAAGATATATGTACCCCTTTGTTTATAGAAGCATTGTTTACAATAGCCAAATTATGGAAGCAGCCCAAGTGTCCATCAAAAGATGAATGGATAAAGAACATGTGGTTTATGTACAATGGAATATTATTCATCCATAAAAAATGAAATCTTGCCATTTACAACAACATGGATAGAGAAAAGTCAGAGAAAGACAAATACCATATGATTTCACTCATATGTAGAATTTAACAAACAAAACTATTGAATAAGGGGGAAAAAAGAGACAAACCAAAAAAACAGACTCAACTATAGAAAACAGGTGATTGCCAGAAGGGAAGTGGTGAGGGGATGGGTGACAAAGGTGAAAGGGATTAGGAGTACACTTATCTTGATGAGCACTGAGTAGTATATAGAATTATTCAATCAGTATATTGTACACATGAAACTAATATAATACTGTATGTCAACTATACTTGTAATTAAAATAAAATTTAAATTTATATGTCTCCATATAGTTATACCCTTGAGTGACTGAAAAACAACATATACAAAAAAATTTCCGATTTCTCTATGTCCCCATCAACACTATTGTTTTCCCTTCTTTCTTTATGATTATGTTCAGTTAGCCAACATATAGTACATCATTAGTTTTGATGTAGTATTCAATGATTCATTAGTTGTGTCTAATACCCAGTGCTCATCACAACATGTACCCTCCTTAATACCTATCACTTGGTTACCTTACCCCCTAAGCCTCTCCTTTCTGTAACCACCAGTTTGTTTCCTGGAGTCCACAGTCTCTCTTGGTTTTTCTCCCTTCTTCCCATTCATTTTTTCCTCCCTTCCTCTATAGTCTTCTGCACTATTCCTTATGTTCCTCAAATGAGTGAAACCATATAATTGTCTTTCTCTGCTTGACTTATTTCACTTAGTATAGTCCCCTCCAGTTCCAACCACACTGATGCAAATGGTAGGTATTCATCCTTTCTGATGGCTGAGTAAAGTTCCATTGTATAAATGAACCACATTGTTATCCATTTATCCATTGCAGGACATCTCGGCTCCTTCCACAGTTTGTCCCTTTTTTATTATAGCCATCCTACAGTGTGTAAGGTGGTAACTCACTGTGGTTTTGATTTTAGTTTCTCTATAGACTAATTATATTTTCTTGAAATATTTTATGGACTGATTGGTAATTTGTATACGTTCTTTGGAGAAATGTACATTCAAATCCTGTGTATTTTAACTGAGTTACCTTCATTTTATGGTATTGTAAGTGTTCTTTATATACTCCAAATATCAATCCCTTAATAAATATCTGATTTTCAAATATTTTTTTCCATTTCATGCATTGCCTTTTTACTCCCTTATCATTTCGTGGATTGTAGGTTAGTTCTATTTCTAACTTTTGAGGATTCTCCATACTGTTTCCCAGAGTGGCTGCACCAGTTTGCATTCTCACCAAAAGTGATAAAGGGTTCCCCTTTCTCTGTACCCTTGCCAATACCTGTTGTGTCCTGTGTTGTTACTTTTAGCCATTCTGAGAAATGTGAGGTGGTATTGTAGTTTTGATTTGTATTTCCCTCATGATGTTGAGCATTTTTTCATCTGTCTGTTGGTCACCTCTATGTCTTCTTTGAAAAGATGCCTATTCATGTCTTCTGCCCATTTTTAGTTGGATATTTTGGGGGGGTGTTGAGTTTTATAACTTCTTTATATTTTTTAGATACTGCATCTTTATCTGATATGTCATTTGCAAATATCTTTTCCCATCACTTTTGGTCTTGTTGATCGCTTTCTTTGCTGTTTGTTTTGATGTCATTCCAATAGTTTGCAGAAGCTGTTTATTTTGATATCATTCCAATAGTTTATTTTTGTTTTTGTGTCTCTTGCTTTTAGGCAACATATCTAGGAAGAAGTTCATATGGCTCATGCATTTTCCCCAGTTAAGGAGAAAATGTGCCATGTTCCACACTCTGTCTTTCCAGAAGTCAAAATTTTTGGTCCTTAAACTTTTTTTTTTAAGATTTTATTTATTTATTTATTTATTTATTCATTCATTTATTTATTTATTTATTTATTTATTCATGAGAAACAGAGAGGGGGGGAACAGAGGGAAAAGCAAGCTCCCCATGGAGGAGGAAGCCTGATGTGGGACTCAATCCTCAGAATCTGGGATCGTGACCTGCCCAAGGCAGGTGCTTAACCAACTGAGCCACCCAGGTGCCCCTGGTCCTTAAACTCTTAACACATTTTACTCTGTTGAATCTTTCCATGTGCCTTGAACATTTATCATTACCATGACTTAACTCTATGTTATTAGTTTTTTTAGCTTTATGAAAGCTAATATTTCAAAACCTCTGGGGTTTCTCAGGATCCTCAGAGGAAAACTAGGAATGATTGTAGATGCAAACATCTTTTCGGTCTGTTAGTTTTGTATCCGATCTCTGAAGATTCAGAGGAACTCTAAAGAGAAGAAACTTCTCTTGCCCTTCCACAGCCAATCTGAGCACTACAGCTCAGGCTGCTGAATTCACACAAGCATGCTTTTATTTTAGTGGGTCATAGAACATGGCTCTAAAATTCTCAGTGCACCTGGGTAGCTTATTCCATTAAGTGCCCCACTTTGGGTTCGGCTCAGGTCATGATAGCAGGGTGTGAGATGGAGTTCCATGTTGTGCACCGTGCTCAGCAGAGAGTCTGCTTGAGATTCTTTCTCTCCCTCTCCCTCTGCCCCTCCCCCTGCTGATGTGTGCTCTCTCCCTCTAAAATAAATAAATAAATAAAATCTTAAAAATTCTCTCTTACATCGATAATTGTAGTAGTCCACTGAACAGAAACAAAGGCCCAGAAAATTACATGAAAGAGTTTCTGCAGTAAGGTATGATTATAAATATATTACAAATTATACTTTTTATATTGATATATGTATTTATATCTTTTCTATTTTTTATTTATATTATAAATATAAATATAAATAATATGAATATAAATGTAAATATAAAAAGGTCTAATAGCACTGGGGTGCCTGGGTAGGTCAGTCAGTTAAACTTTTGACTCTTGATTTTGGCTCAGGTTGTGATCTCAGGGTTGTGGGAGTGAGGAGTCTGCTGGACATTCTCCCTCTCCTTCTACAGCTCCACCCCCACAAATAAGTAAATTAATCTTTAAAAAAGTGATAGTACCTTAATTTAGGTTATGGCTCAGTGTGTATTATTTTCTCTTTGTACAACTTCAGACATACAAACAATAGCATTTGAAACTCACACCTGAGAATCATAAATGATGCAAAAATTTCTGACTAATGATATAATTTTTGCTTTGGGGCTAAGCCACTTTAGGGTATTATTATCTATTAGGAAAACTCAAGATACAAAATTGGCCCTGGTATTCCATAAATATCCTTCTTGTTTCTCTGTGTCTTCCCTCCCTTACCTTTATTTTACACTTGTAAGTTGAAGTAAAAATATATTGGCCTAAATTATCCTTGATAACAGGTTTAATTGGAATTATTGATATAAGGGCAAAAATAAATTACTTAAAAATGTAATTATAGCTTTATCTTAAAAACAATCACACCACACCCCAATATCAAATAAATACATATATTAACTACTTTAATTTCCTCTCTACAGTGATATCATCTGTTTTACATTAATGAAATCATTAGCCTAGTATTTTGTTTATGGCATAACAATAGTATAAACGCTTTTACTATAGTTCTTTTTAACCATGGAGAATACTTTAGTTTAATGTTTCATAAAGAAAATGAACCAATGATCTGAAGAGATATGTGGAGAAATGGGGCTAATCTAATAATTAGACCTGTCTCTTTTTCTTACCATCCCTTAAAATTATTCCTACTGTGAGAAGAGGCAGAGTGCATTTCATTTTCTCCAGGGCTGAATAGCTTCAATTTGTTCATGATTTTCTTTTTAAATATAGGTTTACTGACCTATTGATATATTGCAATAGAATCTCAACATTTCAATGTTCTTTGCACTGTATCAATAAAAGGTTTTGTTACAAAATCTTCATTCTTCAGAATTCTATTTCAACAGGAATTAGATTTTCCTCTGAGGAAACCTGGATCTTTTCTGTCAATATATTATGCATTTTCTGTTTTCCAACCATATTACAAAAGGAAGGGTGACCTTTGCAAAATGTCCTCCTACCATCTCTTGTTCACACAGTTAATATCAGTCATTAACATGGTATTTTGATGGTTAATTTAGTAATAATATATTGTGATATTATAACACATGGGGAAGTAAAATGTATGACATTAATACAAGAGTTAAAAGTAAGGAAATGAATTTTACGCTACATAAGAAGTGGTATGTTATTTAAAGGTAGAATTTGATTAAAATTGTACACTGCAAATCCTCGTATAAACACTTTAAAAATAGAGCTATAGCTAACAAGCCAATAAAGGAAATACCAATACTTAATCTAAAACAAAACAGAAGAAAGTAGAAAAGGGAGCAAAAAAGTTGATGGGATACACAGAAAACAAATAGAAAGCATCTTAGCCACCACATTAAATTTAAATGGCATAACACTTTTTTTATTAAAAAAAGATTTCATTTATTTATTTGACAAAGAGACACAGCTAGAGAGGGAACACAAGCAGAGGGAGTGGGAGAGGAAGAAGCAGGCTTCCTGCCAAGCAGGGAGTCCGATGTGGAGCTCGATCCCAGGTCCCCAGGATCATGACCTGAGCCGAAGGCAGCTGCTTAATGACTGAGCCACCCACGCGCCCTAAATGGCATAACACTTTAAATAAAATACATTAGGGGTGTCTGGGTGACTCAGTCTGTTAAGCATTTGCCTTTGGCTCAGGTCATATTCTCCAGATCCTGGGATGGAGCCCCACATCGGACTCCCTGCTCAACAGAGAGTCTGCTTCTCTCTGTCTTTCTCTCTCTCACTCTCTTCCTCTGCCCCTCTGTACTGCTTGTTCTCTCTCTCAAAAATAAATAAAATCCTTAAAAAATTAATGAAATAAAATTCATTCTAATATTTGATATAAAAGCAAAATCTGATTATATGCTGTTGATAAAACAACACTTGCTTAAATAAAAAAGATACAGATTAGAAGATGAATGAAAGGAAAAATATAGCACGCTAACACTAGTCAAAGGAAAGTTGGGGGAACTATACTAATATCAGATAAAGTATATTTCAGAGCCAGGAATATTATCAAGGATAAAAAGAGTTATTTAATAATATAAAGGGATCAATTTTATTTTTTTCAGGTTTTCTTAAACAGTTTTGTTGAGTTACAACTGTACATATTTAAAGTGTATGATCTGATAACTTTTGAAAAGTGAATACATCACAAAAACTTACCACACTCAAAAATATGGATTTATCTATCTTCCCAAAAGTTTTCCTGTGACTCTTTTGTAGTCCCTTCCTTACATCCCTCCCCACATCCCATGCAACCACTGATAGGCTAACTGAAGGGGTCAATTTTAAAAACAGGATATAATAACCCTAAATGTGTATACACTGATTAAAATACCTTAAAAATAAATGAAGCAAAAACTTTAAGAACTAGAGGGAGAAAGACCACAATTAAAGTTGGAGAGTGTAAGATCACTCTATTGTGTAAGATCACTCTCTAAAACTGAGAGAATAAGGATTAGCAAATCAGTTATTATAAAAATTATTTTAAAAGTGATCAACTTAATTAACTTTTTTGGCAATTAGAAATCTTATTAAGTATGTTCTCTGACCAAAACAAAATTAAATTAGAACACCATAACAGAAAGAAATCAAATAAATCAGCAAATATGTATAAATTAAACAATACACCACTAAATAAACAATGGTCCAAATAAGAATCACAAAGTACATCAGAAATTATTTTGAACTAAAGGAAAAAGAAAACAAAATAAGCCAAAATTTGTAGTTGGCAGCCAAAACAATGCTTATATGAAAACGAAGAGCAGTAAAGCCTTCATCAGAAAAGAAGAAAGTTTTAGTCAGTATTAAACTTCCACATTGCGAAATTTAGAAAAAGATTAAATTAAACAGAAAGAAAAATAGGTGTGGAAACGTTAGTTGGCAGTTTCATCTAACTGACTTAACTGACATTTAGAGAAGAGCCCACACAGCAACAGCACAATTCACATTTTCCTCAAGTGCACAAGGGACATTCATCAACCTAGATCACATTCTGGGCCATAAAACAAGGTTCAATAGATTTAAATGAATCCAAGTCACACGTAGTATGTTCTCTGACCACAGTGTAATTAAATTACAATTCAATAACATAAAGATACCTGGAAAATCCTCCAAATATTTAGAAGGTGAATAAAAAGATTCTAAATAATCTCTGGGAAGAAATCACAGGAAAAATTTAAATATACTTTGAAGTGAATGAAAATGAAAACAACGTCCACCAAAATTTGTGGCATTTTGCTAAAGCAATATGTTGGGAAAATTCATAGTTCTAAATTCACATAGTAGAAATGAAGGAAGGGTGTCTGGGTGGCTTAATCATTAAGTGTCTGCCTTCACCTCAGGTCATGATCCCGGGAGTCCCAGGATGCAGCCCCCCATTGGGCTCCCTGCTCAGCGGGAGGCCTGCTTCTCCCTCTCTCACTCCCCCTGCTTGTGTTCCCTCTCTCACTGTGTCTCTTTGTCAAATAAATAAATAAAATCTTTTAAAAAAAGAAATGAAGGAAGGTTTTAAACCAGGGACTGAAATTCCACATTAAGAAACTATAAATATACCTTAAACTAATACAATGCTATATGTCATTTTATCCCAATAAAACTAGAGGGGAAAAAGGAATTAAACACAAAGTAAGCTTAAAAAAGGAAATAATAATTGTAATTGTGGACAAAAGTATAAAACAGAAAATACTACAGGGAAACAAAACAAAACAATGAAACAAAAGGCTAGTGTTTTGAAAAAAATAATTACAGTCAACAAACCTCTAGCCAGACTGATCAGGAAAAAAGAGGAAAGATATAAATTACCATAGATCAAGAGTGAGAAAGGTGGGCACCTGGGTGGCTCAGTGGGTTGAAGCCTCTGCCTTCTGCTCAAGTCATGATCTCAGGGTCCTGGGATCGATGCCTGCATCGGGCTCTCTGCTCAGCAAGGAGCCTGCTTCCTCCTCTCTCTCTGCCTGCCTCTCTGCCTACTTGTGACCTCTCTGTCAAATAAATAAAATTAAATCTTTAAAAAAAAGAGTGATAAAGGTAATATAGCTACAGATTCCACAAATATTAAAAACATAAAGAATATATTTTTAAGATTTTTATTTATTTATTTGACAGAGAGAAACACAGCCACAGAGGGAACACAAGCAGGGGGAGTGAGAGAGGGAGAAGCAGGCTTCCCGCGGAGCAGGTAGCCTGATGCAGGCTCGATTCCGGGTCTCTGGGATCATGACCTGAGCCGAAGGCAGTCGCTTAACCAACTGAGCCACCCAGGCGCCCCAAAAACACAAGGAATACTAAAAACAACTATGACAAGAAATTTGACAACTTTAAGTAAAATTATCAAAT
>PITA01016730.1:35132-45664 GCA_004023965.1 Spilogale gracilis
CCTGGGTGGCTCAGTTGGTTAAGCAACTGCCTTCGGCTCAGGGCATGATCCCGGAGATCCGGGATCGAGTCCCACATCGGGCTCCCTGCTCTGCGGGAAGCCTGCTTCTCCCTCTCTCACTCCCCCTGCTTGTGTTCCCTCTCTGGCTGTGTTTCTCTCTGTCAAATAAATAAAATCTTTAAAAAAAAAAAAAAAAAAATTATCAAATTCCCTTGAAAGATTCAAATTAGCAAAAATCACCAAGAAGAAATAATCAGAATATCTCTATATCTCCTGAATAAACTGAATTAGTATTAAAAATCTTTTCATAATGAAAATGCCAGGCCCAGATGATTATATTGGTGAATTTTAACAAATTTAAGGAAAAAATACTAATTCTACTTAAAGTTCTACATAAACTCTTCAAAAACCTGAAAAGAACAGTTCCAAACTCATTATAGAAGGCCTGTCTTACCATAATACCAAAACCAAAGAATTTTAAGAAAAAGTTTCAGATAAATATACCTCATAAATGTACATGCCAAAATAACTAAGGAAAATGTAAAGAAATAGAGTCCAGCCATATATAAAAGGATAAAATATCATGGCCAAAGGGAGTTTATTTTAGAAATGCAAGACTGATCTAACACTTTAAAATCAATGTAATTCACCTACTAACAAATCCAAGAAGAAAAACTGTATTATTATATTAGACATGGACCATACATTTGAAAAAAAATTATATCCTTTCCAGTTAAAAATTCTCAGCAAATCAGAAATACAAGGAAACGTCCTAATCTGATAAAAGAGATCTAGGAGAAACCTACAATTGGTATATTACATAGTAGTGAAGACTGAATGCCTTCTTGTTAATATCTAAGCTATGACAAGAATGTCTGTTCTCCACCATCACTATTTATCACCAAACTGGTGGTACCAGTTAGTACAATAATACAAGGGAGAAAAAAGGAATTTTGACTGCAACATACAACAAAAAGTTACTCAAAGAAACAACTGAAAAATTAAAATAAAAATATCATTTACTGTATAATCAAAAACATGACATCCTTCAGGATAAGTCAATAAATACTGTTCAAGACCTATACACTGAAAATGACAAAATTAACTCAGATGACCTATACACTGAAAATGACAAAATTAACTCAGATAAACTAAAGATCTAAATAAATGGAGGGATATGATTATGGGGTGAAAAGACTCAATGTTATAAGCTGTCTTATATCAATTTATAAGTTCAAAGTAACCTCAGTTACAATTATAACAGGTACTTTTTGTACAACTTAATAAACTTATTCTAATAGTCACATGGAAATACAAAGGAACTCTAATTACCAAAATAACTTTGAAAAAGAAATAAAGTTTGAGAACTTATAGTGCTTAATTTCAAAGTTGTGTAATCAATACAGTGTGTTACTGGTGTAAAGATGTACAAATATACCAATGGATCGGATGAGAGAACCTTAAAATAGTTCATATATTTTATGGCCAACGAATTTTCAAAGGCACAAATACAATTCAGTAGAAGAAAAATAGTCTATTTTGCAAATGGTGCTGAGCCAAGTGAATATCCATTAACAACAAAGAGAATTTAAACCCACATTTCACACCATATATAAAATTTAACTCAAAATGGTTCACAGACTTATGTGAAAAACCTAGAATTATAAAATTTCCAGAAGAAAACAAGAAAAAAACAAGTATGACCTGAGGTTAGACATATATTTCTTAGCATGACATCAAAAGCACAACTCAAAAACAATGAATGATCAATTGAATGTCTTCAATACTAAAAACTAGTTTTCTTCAAATGGTATTCTTAAGAGAATTCAGACAACAGACTGGGGGAAAAAACATTTGGAAAGTACACATCTAATAAAGGACTTGTTTTTGATCTATATATGAAGAACCCGTAAAACTTAACAATAAAAAAGTAACAATCCAATAAAAGGGGGGTAAAACACTTGAAAAGATGTCAGCATCAAGATATGGGGATAAGAAGTAAACATGTGAGAAGATGCTCAACATCATTAGTCTAATAAATGGAAGTTAAAACCACAATGAGATATCGATAAACATTTATTACATAACAATGTTTAAAATTAAAAGAAGACTAACCATATCAATTTGGCATGGATGCAGAGGAACTAAAATTCTCATAAGCAGCTGGTAGGAATGTAAAAAGCTGCAAATGGGAAGTGCAGAGGTGTGGTTGAGAAGAGAAATGGACTGTGGGTACTGTGGAGGGGAGAGAGCCATGGTCAAGGAGAAGGTAGAGAGAGAGAGAGAGAGAGAGAGAGAACGGAGCACACAGAGGAATGTGCAAGGAGACTATTTCCCTAAAACCATTGGCTTAGAAATTGAGAGAGGCTGAATATTGTGACTTCTTCCAACCAGTGGGGCTTAAAGTCTGGAGTTTTAAAAGTTAGCAGACATGGCTGGGACATCCAGAACCCAGAGGGCTCTATATTGCTCCTAAAGAGAAGGCAGGCAAATACACAGCCAAATTGTTCCTCAAAGTGTCTGTACGGTCCTATGTTCCTACAAGAAACATGGGAGGGATCCTGTTTCTGCATATTATTACCAGAATTTGGTGTTTTAAATTTTTTTGTCCATACTATTTGGCATGTAGTGGTATTGTACAATGTCACTAATTTGTAATTCCCTTTGGATAAATAAATAAATAAATAAATAAATAAATAAATAAATAAATAAATAAATTTAGGAACTGTTGGCTATTATTTCTTCAAATATTTTTTATGTCCTTGCTTTCTTTTCCTTTTGGGGCTCCTATACACATAGGTGGCCTGCTTTGCATTGTCTCAGGCCACCTATGTGTATAGGAGCTCCTCCATTTATTTTTTTCAGCTTTTAAAGATGGGGTGATTTTCTTGATCTATTTTTTAAGTTTACCATCTGTATTCTGTCATCTCAAATCTGCTGTTGAACCCAAGTAGTCAATCTTCCATTTAACTTATTGTATTTTTATGTTGTTTTAATAGTCTCCATGCCCAGTGGGGAGCCAATACCAGGCTTGAACTCATGACCCTGAGATCAAGACCTCAGCTGAGATAAAGAGTTGGACATTTAACTAACTAAGCCATCCAAGCACCCCAAAGTCATGGTACTTTTAAAATCTAGAATTTCCTCTTTTTTTTTTTTACTGTTTTCATTCTTTCATTATGAGTCCCAATTTTTTACTCCTCGTGAGCACATTATTCTTTTGATATTTAAATATGTTTTCCATCAATTCTTTGAGCATATTCATAATAGCTGTTTAAGTCTATTGCTAAATTCAACATCTAGGTGCACTTTGTTTATATTGACTGTTTTTCTCCTGACTGAGTATAGGTCACAGTTGGTTTTTTTTGTTTGTTTGTTTGCATGTTGAATAATTTTTGGTTGAAAACAGACTATTTTATACATGATGGCATTTCTGGCTTCCATTGTATTTTTTTAACTAAAACAAATTATTTGTTTGTGTTTCTGTTTGTTTTAACAACTTGCCTGGACTACTATGGAGTCTGTCTCCTGCACCTGTGCAGCCCCTGATGTCTCAGCTAAGTTTTATTTTTTTTTTTACTTTTTCTTTATATACTTTAGTCTGGCTTCATAGGGACTTTACCTGGGCCTGTTTGGGGTAGTCATCAGCCTCTGATCTGGAAAGTTTGTGTTCACATACACTGAGCCCATTAGGCCTCCACCCTTTTGCAGAATGAGCTGTGTCATTTCAGAAATGCATTCAAAGTTGCATCCAATTCTTATGTTTCCCTTGGCTTACATTTAAAAACGATTTTTTCTGGGTCTCTCCAGTGCATCGTGGTTTAGCAGTCAGCCAGAGTTGTATGAAAGCTGATTTCAGCCCTTTTATGGCTCTATAATTTCCAGGATCACCCCCTTAATTTTTTTCTTGTCTGCTATTCACCCTGAATCATTTTAACATGGCTGAGCTACCAAGGCCACGGGCATTTCCTCTGTGCTCTGACGTGCGTCTGTCACTTTAAGCCAGCGGAGCCTTCAATTTTCTGCACTTCTCACTTGCCCCCTCAAAGCAATTTGAGTTTATCACTACTGGCTGTAAAGGTGCTGCTCTTGCTATCAGTCTCAAATCACAAAACAACAGGTTTGACAGCGGAGTGGGGGGGCGTATAGATGGGAGGGACCCAAGACAAGAAGCCCATTGCTTCACCATTGCTTTGATGTCATTTTCACCCAATGTTGTTAGAGTTTTCAAGAATAAATGCTTCTCAATGTGTGTTTGCCTTTCTTCACTTTCCTGTCTCAAAATAGTCTTGAATATTTGTTTTTAAGTTTTATGCTTGTTTTCTGCAGAAAGGAATCATTCTACCTCGTCTTGTTGTTACTACCGTAAGTCCCACTTCCTGTGGTTGATTTTGAATTATAAACTCAATTTATGTAAAAAAATATTAGTTATGTATTTTTTCTTGAATACATTCCAATAACATATTTTTCTTTTAGAATCTTTGTTCATTTCATCTAGGTTGTTAAAACTATTGGCATGATGTTGTTTACAAATATCGTCATCTTTTTTCAAGTGACCACACTTACTAATCTTTTTTCAAGTGACCACACTTACTAATCTTTTAAAAGCTTCACTGAGGTATTATTGGCAAAAAATAAGGAGTGGGCATTTAAATGTCCAATTTGATAAGTTTTGACATAGTTATTCACCTGTGAAACCGTCACTGCAGTATATCCAACCTTCCTCAAATGTTTTCATGTGCCACTTGCTCTCTTTTTTTTTTAAGATTTTATTTATTTACTTGACAGAGAGAGAGATCACAAGTAGGCAGAGAGGCAGACAGGGAAAGTGGAGGAAACAGGCTCCCTGCTGAGCAGAGAGCCCGATGTGGGCCTTGATCCCAGGACGCTGAGATCATGACCTGAGCCGAAGGCAGAGGCTTAACCCACTGAGCCACCGAGGCGCCCACCACTTGCTCTCTCTATTGCTCTCTACTGCTTTGCCCAGCCCCCACCATCTCAAATGTCTGATCTGTTTTCCATGAATATAGATTAGTTTGAATTTCCAGAACTATACATAAATTAAGTTGCATATATGTACACTATTCTGTTTGGCTTCTTTCCGAGAGAATAATTTCAGATTTACATATGCTATTACCATATGAAATAGTTAATTCCTCTTACATTCTGAGCAGCATTTTATTGTATGGATATATCACAGTATGATTATCAGTCACTTGTTAATGGACATCTGGGTGGCTTCTATTGTTTGACCATTTCAAATAAAGCTGCCATGAACATTTGTGTTTAAGTTCTTAAATTGACATCACTGTTGGTAAATGCTGAGGAGTAGATTGATTAGATCATATGGTAGATGTATGTTTAAATTTTAAGAAATTATACTGTTTTCCAAGTATTTGTAACTTTTACAATTTTATCACTTTTTTATTTTTTTCAAGTATTTATTTTAATTCCAGTTAGTTAACATACAGTGTACTACCAGTTTCAGATGTATAATTTAGTGATTTAACACTTTATCCAGTGCTCATCGGGACAAGTGTATGCCTTCATCCCCATCACCTATTTCACCCATACCCCCACCCAACTCCCCTCTGACAATCATCAGTTTGTCCTCTAGAGTGAAGAATTTGTTCTTGGTCTGCCTCTCTCTCTCTTTTTTGGTCTCCTTCGCTCATTTGTTTTGTTTCTTAAATTCCACATATGAGTGATATCATATGGTGTTTGTCTTTGACTGAGTTATTTCCCTCAGCATAATACTCTCTAGCTCCATCCGTGTTGTTGCAAATGGCAAGATTTCATTTGTTTTGATGGCTGAGGCCCTGTATGTCTATAGTACTTCTACATTATACATTCAGCAACAGATAGACCCTTAGACTGTTTCCATAATGTGGCTACTATAGGTAATACTGCTATAAACATCAGGGTGCATGTATCACTTTGAATTAGTATTTTTGCATTCTTTGGGTAAATATCTAGTAGTGTAATTGCTGTATCATAGGGTAGTTCTATTTTTAACTCTTTGAGGAACCTCCATACTGTTTTCCAGAGTGACTGTACCAGTTTGCATTCCTATCAATATTGCAACAGGTTTCCCCTTTCTCCACATCCTCACTTAAACATGTTATTTCTTATGTTGTTGATTTTAGCCCTTTTGACAGTTGTGAGATGATATCTCATTGTAGTTTTGATTGGATTTTCCTGATGATGACCAATGTGATTTTTAAAATGAGCAGAGGACTTGAACAGACATTTCTCCAAAGGACACATATATATAACCAACAAGTACTGGAAGAGGTGCTCAACATTACCAATTATCAGAGAAATGCAAATAAAAACCAAAATGAGATATCACATCACACCTGTTAGAATAGCTGTTATCAAAAAGACAAAAGTTAACAAATGCTAGTGAGGATGTGGAAAAAAGGGAACCTTGGTGGGATCTGGTAGAAATATAAACTGGTACAGCAACTATAGAAAAAAAAAGTATGAATGTCCCTCAAAAAAAAATAAAAGTAAAATTACCATATGATCCAGCAATCCCACTTCTGTTATACATGCAAAGGAAATGAAATAACTGAATGAAATAAATTACTATTAATAAATAGATAGATGATAGATAGATAGATAGATAGATAGATAAAAGGAAATCCTGAAAATAAAGAGATATCTGCACTCTCATGTTAACTACTGCATTATTCACAATAGCCAAGACATGGAAAAACTTAAGTGTCCATCAATGGATGAATGGAAAAAGAACATGTGCTATTTATATAGCAGAATATTATTCATCCATAAAAAGGAAACCCTGCTGTTTGAGACAACACGGATGGACCTTAAGGGCATTGAGCATTGTACTATGTGAAACAAGTCAAAGACAAATAATGTATGATCTCACTTATATGTCAAATCTAAAAACATCAAACTCATAGAAACAGAGTAGAATAGTGGTTGTCAGGGGCTGAGAAGTGGGGAAATTGTGTCAAAAATGGTCAAAGCATACAAACTTTCACTTATAACTTCTGAGGATCTAAGGTAGAGCGTGGTGACTATAGTTCACAATACTGCATTAGTATATTATACTTGCAAGTTGCTATGATAGGAGAGATTTAATGTTCTCACTACAGTAACAACACAATGTTAATTATGTTAGGTGAAGGGTATATTAACCAAGGTTATTGTGAAAAACATTTTACGATATATATGTGTATTAAATCACCATATTGTATACCGTAAACTTACATGAGGTTATAATCAATTATATCTCAGTCAAGCTGGAATAAAGAAGAATATTAGCAATAAAAATTTGCATATTCCCAATATGCACAAAACATGAATTAATCTGAAAGTATTGTATAAATGATGAGGCCAAATACAAAAGACTATCTATTGTCTGATTCTATTTATTCAAAATTCTATAAAAGGTAAAAATATAGTAATAATAAAGTCAAAAAACAGGCAGAAGACATGAACAGATGAACATGTCTGCAAAGAAGACATACAACTGGCTAACAGAAACATGAAAAAATGTTCATCATCATTAACCATCAGGGTAATTCAAATCAAAACCACATTGAGATACCACCTTACACCAGTTACAATGGCAAAAATTGACAAGGCAAGAAACAGCTGGAGAGGCTGTGGAGAAAGGGGAACCCTCTTATACTGTTGGTGGGAATGCTAGTTGATACAGCCACTTTGGAAAACGGTGTTGAGGTTCCTCAAAAAGTTAAAAATGGAGCTACCCTATGACCCAGCAATTGCACTACTGGGTATTTACCCCAAAGATACAGACATAGTGAAAAGAAGGGCCACATGCACTGCAATGTTCATAGCAACTATAGCCACAATAGCCAAACTGTGGAAAGAGCTGAGATGCCCTTCAACAGGTGAATGGATAAAGAAGATGTGGTCTGTACATACAGTGGAATATTACTCAGCCATCAGAAAGGATAAATACCCAACTTTTGTAGCAACATGGACCAGACTGGAGGAGATTATGCTGAGTGAAATAAGTCAAGCAGAGAAAGTCAATTATTATATGGTTTCACTTATTTGTGGAACATAAGGAATAACATGTAGGACATAAGGAGAAGGAAAGGAAAAATGAAGGGGGGATAATCAAAGGTAGAGACAAACCATAAGAGACTATAGACTCTGAGAAACAAACTGTTACACATAAACAATGAATCATGGAATGTTACATCAAAAACTAATGATGTACAGTATGGTGACTACCATAACATTACACACACACACACACACACACACACACACACACACACACACACAATATACACAATATAGATATAGATATATAGATATGTTATAATATATATATGTATGTATGTATGCATGTATGTATGTATGTATATAGGCCACTGTTACAAGGAGCCAAGGGTAGGAAATGGGATTGACTGCAAAGAGGCACAAGGAAATGTTTTGGCTGATGGAAATACAGACTTGCCAACTTGAAACGGGTGGACTAATTCTATGTAAAAGCCGACTCCTCCTCTCCCAAAAAGGCAGTCAGTAGGAAAAAATAAATAAACAGAAACTTTCTGTGGTAAAATCTCCAGTCTTAAAAGTTCTATTTTCAACAGGAATTAGATTTTCTTTTGGAGAAGATTGGGTCTTTCTTTTCTATCATTATAATAGACATTCTCTCTTTTCTAGTCTTAATATAAAAAGAGGAATGACTTTTGCTGCATGCCCTTCTCTTGTGTTTTTCCACAATTGATACCTATCCTTTAAACAGAGTTCAATCCTTCCACAGACTGTCTACATGATACATTAATAATGAAATATTTTGTGTTCATAGTATCAAAATTTGATTGATTTGAGAAATGGCTGATAATTTTGAGAATTTGCAGACATAGACTTTTCAAAGAATTCAAATTCAATTCAGGTAGAGCATATGATTAAGCCTTTCATCTTGAATTACCATAGCTTTGCCTCTTACAGATCTGACAGTATATAGTTGGAATTTACACATGGTTTTGTTATCTATTTCTGAATAACAAACGGCTCCAAACTTTCTGGCATAAAGTAGCCACAATTTATTTATTATTTCTCACAATTCTTCAATCTAGGCAGAATTAGCTGGGCTATTTTTCTGTTCTACATGTTTCTACTGGCTTTGAAATGTCAACTCATACTTTAGATGCCTCAGCTAGGATAATTTGGATAGCTAGGAAATGGTCAAACGTCTCTCTGTATAGTTAGCTTGGGCTTCCTCTCAGCATCTGAACTCAAGATAATAGATCTTCTTACATGATAAGCAACTTCCCCCAAAGCATTAGGCACCTGCTCAGTTCAGTGCTAGGCCGGAAACAAGCATGTCTTCACCTCCACGGTACTCTATTAGTCAAAGCAAGCTGTTAGGCCAATTCACATTGAGTTCAAGGGAAAAGACTCCAACATTGGAAGTGAGAAGTATGCCTCTATACATACATAGGGGAGGAACTGATAGAGCCATTTTTGGAGACTATCATACATACTCTAAAATATCAAAGAAAAAATGTGTATATTAACAGAGTTAAGCTGGTACAAGCTGGCAAACCTTGAGGTTAACTAACATCATCTCAATTATAAGAGGAAAAACATTTGAAATAGAAGTCTTATGTTGGAAAGGACAATCAACTTTCATTGTTGCAACAGGCAACCACTGCTATTTCACAGGTTAACATCATAGAGGTTTTTTGTTCATTGCCTCAAACCTGATAAAGGTTGGATGGCCTTCCACTACCTGGTATTTGCTTCATCAGGAACATATGGTCTCTGAGCAAGGGAAGGATGGATGGAAGACATAGGTCGCTCCTCTTCCCAATCACTATTCACATGACCCGGATCTAACTGTAAGAAAGGCTGGGAAATATAAGGAAGCTCGTAAGTTCTTTGGTGAGCACCTAATGTCTCTGGCACAGAACATTAACCAGATGCCCCTAAAAATAAATAAAATGAGGGGTATATATGCATAGAGGCATCTTATCTGGAATCAGGTTCAGAGCTTTTGTTATATCCTTAAAAGAATATATGATCCTCAAAATATTAAGAACCTTTGTTCTCAAGACAGGAACTCTGATTCCTTTGTAGCATATAAGTACAAGACATGGATGTATCCAAAAAATATTTTCGTTCTCAGTCTCAATCAATACCAATAATTGGATTCACATAATTCTGTCTTTCATCCTCAACATCGATTTGGAGAATAGGAACTTGAGAGAAATTCTAAGAGCTTAAATTATATCCAATATAATAAAACAAAATTGCTGAGATCATGCAAGATACATACTAATCAGGTTCTAAGTAATGGTTTGAATTTAAGAGAAATTATGGCTCTTTCTCTGCCAGTGAGGTGAATACACTGAACAATGAACCTGAGTCTCAACCTATGGATATGCAAGTAGCAGAATTACTCAAGAGCTGAAAGAACACCTCTGCTGCACTTTGTAGAAGCTACGATTAGAATACCCTGGATAGTTCCGGTATATTCTTTCTCTATTGCTGTGTCACAAAGTTTCCATAATTCATTA
>PITA01016731.1:0-45523 GCA_004023965.1 Spilogale gracilis
TATTTATCATTTTAAAAACCAACTCTTAGTCTCCTTGGTTGTTCCTCTTGTCTTTTTAGTCCCTATTTGATTTATTTCTTCTCTGATCTTTGTTATTTCCTTCCTTTTGCTAACTCTGGGCTTTGTTCATTTTCTAGTTATATGAGATGTAAAGTTGAGTTTGAGATTTTTCTTCTTCCTTTAGGTAGAGAATTTCCTCCTTTTTTATGGCTGAATAATGTTTCATTAAACACTTATGTGGACACTTAGGTTGCTTCCATGTCCTGGCTATTGTAAATAATGCTCTTATCAACATGAGGGTACACATATCTTTTTGAGTTAGTGTTTTGTGAAACTCTTCTAGTGCTAGTGACCCCAGACTCTGTGACCTTTTTATTTTTCCTACTAGCCATGGTGTTCCCTCTTGCCTTATGTGATGTTGTCATGTTTTAGTGTAATTCATTTATTGGACTTTGTAAAGTAGAAATTGTATTCAATCTCATCATTATCCTTTTAAACAAATGCTAAAACCCTTATAATAAAACATTTATATTCACCTATAGTTTGGATCCAGAATCTTCACACGAAACACATACATTCCAGAATGGTCCTTCGGCCAAATTAAATGGTTATAGTTAGACTTGTTGATTATCTCATATGGTTGATTTAAGTCTCCCGGTTTTCCAATAGCATAAGAAAAACAGTGCTTATAGTTCTGAATAGGAAACAAAGACGAAAACCGTCATAAAGTCCTTCGGAAGTCCTTTTCTTTCTTTCTTTCTTTCTTTCTTTCTTTCTTTCTTTCTTTCTTTCTTTCTTTCTTTCTTTCTTTAAGATTTTATTTATTTGACAGAGAGAAACACAGCCAGAGAGGGAACACAGCAGGGGAGTGAGAGAGGGAGAAGCAGGCTTCCTGCCGAGCAGGGAGCCTGATGTGGGACTTGATCCTGGGTCTCCGGGATCATGAAAGGCAGTCACTTAAGCAACTGAGCCACCCAGGTGCCCCGGAAGTCCTTTTCTAGGGGAAGAGGTGTTGGAGATTATAGGGGAGAGGAGAAAGTATGCAGTAGCTAGAGGGAAAAAGGGAATGAACTGGAGAAATACACTTATGTTTGTTGGGTAGGACTGTTTTAATCATGAAATTAAGGTGAAACAAATCAGCATGGGTATGTATTCCTTTGACCATAGTTGGGTGCCAAGGCAGACAGTTGGGATTTAACTAGGGTTGTGATTTAGCCACACAAGTCTGAGGAAGTGAGAGGGAGGAAGGAATTGAGGGTACACATTAATAAAGGAGTAAAATTGTTGGCCATGGAATTTAAGCAGCATGAGGAACAAGAAGAGAACATGGGGTCAGGGTGAGGGTGGTTGGGTCATTTTGAGGTTGATGGGATTGTTTGAAGGATTGTTAAAGTAAAGGTTGTAGGGCTACGTTGCTGGAAGGGTAGGACATGGTGGATGGGAAGTGGGATGTCTGGAGCTGTGACTACAATCATTTGTATGTATCTGTCTTGACATACACAGATTCTGATGTAGAAGCAAGGTAACATTCCTATTGTAGGGCTTAGATTTTATGGCCTCAGGTACCATATAGTCACTTTCATTTATGAGATAGGATTTGATTCTCCAAATAACATAAACTAATTTCAAGGAAGTTTGATTGAAAAAAATTGAAAGCAGTTTAAACTGATAGTTGGCATTCAGAAATGATATTTCAGTTGTTTTTGTTTTGTTTTGTTCAAAGATTTTATTTACTTACTTGAGACAGAGCAAGAGTGAGTGAGAGAGAGAGAGAGCATGGGGGAGAGAGAAACAGGTTCTCCATGGAGCAGAGAGCTGGATGTGCGACTCAATCCCCGGATCCTGGGATCATGACCTGAGATGAAGGCAAACCCTTAACCGACTGAGCCACCCAGGTGCCCTGGGATCTTTCAGTTTGTACAAGAATTAAAAGTTCAGGTTCTCTTTAGAAAGACTCACTCCCAATGCTTCAACATGTTTGTCAGTTATTTAATAAATATACGAACACAGATTTTCAGCAAAAAAAATTAAAACAAAATTGCTAGTAACACAGGAGCAACAGAATATCAAGCAGAAGTGAAGATGATGCATTATTGAACTCGCAATATTAATCCAATAGAAAGGTTGGATTTGATTTGCAAAAAATTTAAATCCAAAATATTTCCATCAAACTTTGGTTAATCTTGGAATGCCCAATTAATTATTATAAATAAAATGTTCTAGGTAATATTCCTTACCTCAGGTCCCCAGGCTTCTTCTAGTGGGAGGTTCTGGTTAAGCTTTGTCATTGACTCCCATGTCTGGGCTTCTTTTAAACAACCACTCTGTCAAAAAAAATCGTACATATGGGAATTTAAGAAACAAATGAGCAAAAGAAAAAGGAAAAGAGAGACAAACCTAGAAACAGACTTTATAAACTATACAGGACAAACTGATGGTTGCCAGAATGGAGGTGGGGGGGTGGGGGGGTTAGGTGGGTGATGGGGGTTAAGGAGGGCCGCACCCCAGGGGTTAGTGGAAGTGCGAAATCACTGTGTCGTAAGTGCACCTGAGGCGAGTACACTCTATGTTAACTACCTGGAGTTGAAATAAAGATGTCATAAAAATTGTACACACATATGTGGGCATATAAATTTATTCATAAGTATTTAATATATTTAGTGCCATTGAACAATATATATTTAATTCTTTTCATTATTTAAATGTTTGCTGATATACAGGGGAACAACTGACACTGTATATTGACCTTGTACAAAAAAGAACTTAAACTCACTTATTAATATTAAGCGTTTCACATGAAGTCATGTGATTTGTGAATATGACAGTCTTATTGCTTCCTCTCCTCTCCTTATACTTTTATTTTTATTGTCTATTGTTTGCCTTATTACAGAGATCAGAAACAACGTTGTATAGAAATGGTGATAACTGGCACCCTTGTTTCACTCCTGACTTCAGAGAGAAGAAAGCTTTCAGATTTTCACCACTAAGATGTTTTCTTTTCTTCTTCTTCTTCTTCTTCTTCTTCTTCTTCTTCTTATTCTTATTCTTATTCTTATTCTTATTCTTTTTTTTTAGGAATTTTTCTTTATGGGCACCCGGGTGGCTCAGGTGGTTAAGCGTCTGCCTTTGGCTCACGTCATGATCCCAGGGTCCTGGGATGGAGTCCAGCATCAGGCTCCCTGCTCAGTGGGGAGTCTGCTTCTTTGCCCCTCCGTGGCTCGCACACTTTTTTCCTCCCTCTCCCTCACTCATTCCCTCTCTCTCAACTAAATAAAGAAAATCTTAAAAAAAAATTTTTTTTTAAATTTGCTTATTTGACTGAGAGAGAGAGAGAGAGAGAGAGAGAGAGACCGCACAAGCAGGCAGAGTAGCAGGTAGAGGGACAAGGAGAAGCAGGCTCTCTGCTGAGCAAGGAGCCAGATGTGGGGCTCAATCCCAGGACCCCGAGATCACGACCTGAGCTGAAGGCAGTCACTTAACCAATTGAGCCACCTAAGCGCCCCAGTAAGATGTTTTCTAATACTTTTTTTTGTACTTACATTTTGTCAGGTTAATATAGTTACCATATACTTATGCTTTTCCAAGATTTATTTTTTCATTTTTTAAAAAGTAGGCTCCATGCCCAATGTGGGGCTTAAACTCATGACCCCGAGAATGCCAAGATTTATTTTAAAAATGTTACATATGAATAATTTTTTAATCAAATGACTTTTCAACTGTTATAATAATTCATACCCATTCTTCTTTATTCTGTTACTATAGTGGAGTTCTTTGATTTTTTCAAGTGATATTCCAACTCTCCTGTTAGGAAATAAACAAAACTTGTCCAGATGTGTGATTTTTAAAAATATATTTCTGAGTTTGATTTGCTAGTGTTTTGGTTAGGTGCTTTGTATCTGTGGTCATGGTGAGATTGGCTCATAATTCCCTTTTAAGGTCCTCATCAGGTCCTCCTGGGCTCACAAAATGAAGTGGGAAGTACTTTCCCCACCCTAATACTCTGGAAGAGTTTTTAGAAAACTGAAGGAAAAATTTCCTTTACTGTTTGGTAGACTTTTTCAGGAAAGCCATCTGGGATTAGAGATGTCTATTTCTTTCTTAGAATATAAGAAACTTTGGTGAATTGTCTTTTTCAAGGTGTTTGTCTATTTTACCCATTTCTTCACTGTCAAAATTTATTAATATAAATTTGTTTATAGTAACCTCAATTATTTGGGTTTAAAATGGTGATATTCTCTGTTTCTTTTTTCATTTGCCAACTAGAAACATGTTATAAAGAGATGCTTCCCCTTATCTACTATTTGGTAACCCACTGGTATAGTTCATTTGGGGATGGTAAGATAAATGTTAGTGTTGTTTTTAAAATAAGGAGCTGATTTCCTATCATTCTCCAAAGGTTACCTTTTTGAAAAATCCATTATGAACTCATAAGTTTAACATATTTAATGGTTTTTTTTTTTTAAGATTTTTTATTTATTTGACAGAGAGAAACACAGCCAGAGAGGGAACACAAGCAGGGGGAGTGAGAGAGGGAGAAGCAGGTCTCCTGCTGAGCAGGGAGCCCAATGCGGGGCTTGATCCCTTGATCCCAGTTGCTTAACCAACTGAGCCACCCAGGCACCCCTATTTAATGGGTTTTGGCAATATTGCAATAACTGTTCGTAAGGAAGCTCTAATTGTCCCATCTTCAGCCAACCTCTTCAAGTTGACTTCTGATTACGTGAATTTGACATGACCCTAGCAGTCTTTGATAATTCCTTGCTACTGCGTATGTCAAACTGTTGGATGCTCATCATGCACGTTTCCACCTCCAGGCTTGGAATCAGCAATTTATCTAAGAATCTCCAGTTACTTTTATTGGAAATGACATTTCCATACAGCCGAGTGGGTGCTGGGGATACTTTCTTCTACTGATTAGTTGTGTTTCTAGGGATTTTTTTAAAAATACTTTATTTATTAAAAAAAAAAAGCCTTTATTTATTTATTTGACAGAAAGAAACACAGCTAGAGAGGGAACACAAGCAGGGGGAGTGAGAGAGGGAGAAGCAAGCCTCCCACTGAGCAGGGAGCCCGATGTGGGGCTTGATCCCAGGACTCTGGGATCATGACCTGAGCTGAAGGCAGACACTTGACTGAGCCACCCAGGTGCCCTGCTTTTGTTTCTAGGGATTTTAATGGGCAGTGTAGGAAAAATTTACCTCCTCCTCTCTCTCGGAACAATATATTGACATATTTATATCTAGATCACATGAGTTTCCAATACCTCATGAATTTACATTAAATCCTATCCAAATTCAGGATATTTCGTCTAACTTCTTCTATATTACATATTATCTCCTCACTTTTATGACAAAAATACTTGAAGAATGATAGTATTAGAATATCTCGGGGCACCTGGGTGGCTCAGTTGGTTAAGCGACAGCCTTCGGCTCAGGTCATGATCCCGGAGACCCGGGATCGAGTCGCACATCAGTCTCCCTGCTCGGCAGGAAGCCTGCTTCTCCCTTCTCACTCCCCCTGCTTGTGTGCCCTCTCTAGCTGCGTTTCTCTCTGTCAAATAAATAAATAAATAAAATCTTTTTTAAAAAAGAATATCTCACATTAAACACCTCACAAGATCAGAATAACTCCTATAAATATTACCCACACTATCACAATTCTTGAAAAGTCATATTTCCCCCCAGCATACGCTCTCATATTCTCTTGCATATTTTATAATTGTATTATATCTTTATTGCCAGAGAATAAATCCATTGCATACTATCTCTTTCCCTTTTAACCTCCACTTTGCTTTAGTTTTGCAAGTAACTCTATACTACATTATACTTTCCTCCAGTCCTTATGTTGATATCTCTAGCTATTTTGGTGGTTTGAAGTTCATTATTTAGCAAGTTACTCAGGAAAAATTCATGGAATCAATATCATCTAAGCTCTTTACATTTTTTTTAAAAAAAAGATTTTACTTATTTATTTGACAGAGTGAAACACAGCTAGAGAGGGAACACAGCAGGGGGAGTGAGAGAGGGAGCAGCAGGCTTCCCGCTGAGCAGGGAGCCAGATGATGCGGGGCTGGATCCCGGGTCTCCGGGATCATGGGTCTCCGGGATCATGACCTGAGCCAAAGGCAGATGCTTAAGGACTGAGCCACCCAGGCGCCCCAGCTTTTTACACGTTAATAGAAGTTTGTGCCTTTTCTAGAGTTGTCAGTTTTGCTGAATATAAAATCCTTGGCTTGTGTTTATTTTCCTCTAGTATCTTAAATATTTTACTCCATTTTTTTCCAGGCATAAAACATTGCTATAAAAATTACAATTTCATTTTATTTTCCTTATATTTAAATTGCTTTTTTTTTTTTTTTTTTTTTTTTTTTTTTTTTTTTTTTTTTTTTTTTTTTTTTTTTTTTTTTTTTTTTTTTTTTTTTTTTTTTTTTTTTTTTTTTTTTTTTTTTTTTGCCAAATGGCCACTTGGGTTTGGCTGCTCTGATTTGATATTCTTGAGTCTATGCTATGCTCTTTCCATATGAAACTTCAAGTCTTTTTTTCTTAGGGTAGGGTAGACATGTTTTCTTGAATGATTAGCATTGCTTTGTTCCTTTGTTCTGATTTTCTTTTCTTTTTTTAAAAGATTTTATTTATTTATTCGACAGAGAGAGAGAGTGAGAGGGAACACAAGCAGAGGGAGTGAGAAGGGAGAAGGAGGCTTCCTGCAGAGCAGGGAGCCTTATGCTTGGCTAGATTCCAGGACTCTGGGACCATGACCTGAGCAGAAGGCTTAATGACTGAGCCACCCACGCGCCCCTCTGGTTTTCTTTTTCAGGGTGCTCATTTACCCATCTATTGGATCTTCTTTGCTTATCTTCAGTATTTGTCACTTTTTTTCTTCAGTCCTTTTATCCTATTATTTATTTCTTTTCCCTTTAAAATTTTTCCTCTTCTAATTTTCTTCTTCAAATTTCATGTGTCTTTTAAAGCATTCTCTGTTGTTCATTTTCATTTTTAAAAGGCTATTTTCATTGCATATAGAATTTTGGATTTGGAATTATTTTCTTTCAGTAATTTAAATATATTTTTGTTCAGGGATGCCTGGCTGGCTTAGTGGGTTAAGCATCTGACTTTTGATTTTGGCTCAGGTCATGATCAGTATATTGTGAGATCAAGCCCTGTGTTGGGCTCCATTCTGGGCATTGAGACTTCAGATTCTCTCTCTCCCTCTGCCCCTCCCCCCCCAAAAAGAGGGGGAAAGGGAAAAAAAGATATTTTTTCAAAGATTTTTGCTTTGCATTATTTCTATAGACAAATCAGCCTTAAGTCTACTTAAGCAACTGTCTACTCTCTTGAGAGCAAATTTTTCTTTCTTTTTCTTTTTTATTTATTTTTTATTTTAAATATTTATTTATTTATTTGCGAGAGAGAGAGAGAGAGAGAGAGAGAGAGAGAGAGTAGTGAGAGAGAGCATGAAAGAGGAGAAGGTTAGAGGGAGAAGCAGACTCCTCATGGAGCAGGGAACCCGATGCGGGACTTGATCCCGGGACTCCAGGATCATGACCTGAGCTGAAGGCAGTGGCTTAACCAACTGAGCCGCCCAGGTGCCCTATCTTGGCTACCTTTAAGGATTTTCTCTTTGTTTTTCATTTTACAATGTTTACAGTAGCATTTCTGGATGCAGATTACTTTTTCTGTGCCTCCATGTCTTTTGCCTTTTGGGAAAATATTGCTTCTGGCCAACACATTCTCTCTTCTCTTTCTAGGACTCCAGTCCTTAGATCTAGGCAGTAAATTTCCATTATGTTCTTGTCTATATTTTTAATCAGCTTATCTCCCTAAGCATATTTCTGCACATTTCCTTCTGACCCCTCTTCCAGTTAACCAATTCTGTTTTCAGCTATCTCTCCCAAAAGTTGAGTTCCTAACTCCAGTTACTGAAATTTTGATGTTTTTTTTTCCCTAGAAGTGATTGGCAGCTCAGACAGAGGCATGGAGAAGGCCCAAATGATTGACGCTTAAAGTTGCCATAGGGAACAACACTGGGGAAGGTGACTTGGAGATATGGGCAAGATGGTGGCTGGAGGACTGACCTATGAAACTTCAAGTTAGATTGGAAAAGGAGCGGAAATAGGATGGCAGAGAGGGAAAGAGCAGAGGGCTCCACAGAGTGGATGTCTAGACAGTGTGAGGAAAAGCAAGGGGCAGAGGCACAGTGGGAAGAACACCAACTGAGCTAGAGAATTGAGGGTTGAGGTCAGAGACCGTAGGGTTTGCATTTAAATGTCATTATAACGGGGGGAGCTGTATAGGTCAAGTGTCCTCTGTTGGGCGGCCCTAAACCCCAACCCTCAGGGCCCTTCCACATCACAGTCGAACTTCTGCTCACACGTAGCCCAGTGCACATGCCCTTGGGGGGGAATGGTTCCTATGGATGGCTCTCCTCAGAGTAGCGGATCAGGCTTCTCTGTCTTGTGGCTCCTGGAAGAGTGTCCATTCAAGTTCTTAGTGTGTGACAGAGATTGGGGGTGGGGGTCAGGTGCATGCCACCTGGATGACAGGGGCCTCACACAAAGGACACTGTGATTAGGGTGAGGAGATACTGGTCTGGAAAGGATACTGTAGGTTAGAGAGCACTTTGATTCCACAGCTCATCAAGAGTACTCTTGATTTGAGAGAAAAACAGGGGAAATTGTGTTTTCTGAGGAATGTCCACTGAAGGAGTGCCTAGGGTCATTTAGCCCTGAGGTGTATTAGAAGAGTTTGAGAAGGTGGAGAGTAATGGGAATCTGGGCCCAGGTGCAAGATGGACAGAACAGTTTAGGGATGAGATTGTGAGGAGAAAGTAGACCGGAAGGACTCACACTTCCGGGGCTGGACAAGTGTAGGAGGAACGTGGAGGGATGGATTTGTTTGAGCCCATCATTGAAGGATGGTTCTTGCAGTAGCCTGGAGCGGGTAGCAGGTGGAACTCATTGTCTCTTGGCTGCTATCTGGGCGGGTTCTCCTTCTTGAGAATTAAGGTCTCTGAGAGATGAGAAAGCTCTTTTGGAAGGAGTAATGTTGGACTTTGAGCATGAGATTTCTGGGGAAAAGCAGGAATCCATATGCTGTTTGTGGAAAGGCTCGGTCACGAGGGGAGGCCCTCAAGCCAGAACACTGGGCACAGGAGTCGAGGCTGGCAGCTGGAGGTGGTAAGGCCCTTCTGCCACGGCCTGCAGAGTGGAAGGGGTTTTCAGCACAGAGGCTGAGATGGACCAGTCGGAGGGTGGAGGGAAACCAGGAGAGTGTGGGGACGGTGAAGCCAAGGTCAGTGGGTCAAATGACGCAAGGAAGTTAAGTGAGATGAAACCTAGAGCGTGTCTTTAATGCATCACCAGCAAGATGAATGTGCGAGAGCCGAAGACCAATCCATAAGTAATCAAACACTGACTACACTGTGGAGACAAAAGAAAATATGCACCTATAATTGCGTCACCCTACTATAAACATTATTTTATTTTTCTGATCCCTGTAAGTCTATTTCGTATGACCAAGGCTTCTCTTGTCCTAAATGAATTTCAGTAGCTACAAAATATAATATCCAGGTCATATATTTTTTTGCTACCCACATAGAATTGGTTCTATTTTCCTTAGATAATTTATATATAGATTTAAAATAGAATGACAGGTGCCACCACTTGCTAAGTTCTACTTCAATTCAAAGATGCCATACCGTCTTCATGGTATTATTAAAGCTGTAGTCGTTCCTGCCGTGTATTTCCCACAGGATGAAATTGACTTCCACGTCCTCCACATAGCCTTTGCTGTCGTATCTGAGCGAGATAGCAGACACAACAACAATCCGTTAGAGCAAAAGACAGAGATTGAGAGCTGCAGCCCTCTAGTCTGATGGGCTTCTCTGAACAGTGCTGCAACCCCGGTGAAGTGACTTAACGTTCCCGAAACCTCGGTATTGTCACTTATCGGTGGCATCATCACAGTGCCTATTGTGTAGGTTTCCTTCAGCTTTTGAAATCAACCTCCTCGTAATAAAGCAGGAAATGTTCAACTTTTTCAGCATAAATGCCATTCACTTTGACAGGAACTGTGTGTTGAGGTGAGGGGAGCAGAGGACTGGTCCAGTGGGCTGGGAGCAGGGAGAGCAAGGGGCCCCTGGGGTCATTTAATCAACAAATATTCATTGGGTGACTATTGTGTGCCAGGGGATCTCTGATGAGAACCGAGATGGTCCAGAACTTCCGGGGTGGGGGAGGGGGCTCCCGGCTGGTAGACCCAGCTGAGTGTCAGGGGGTTGGCAGCAGCAGGGAGAGCTGAGGTGGGGCCCGAGAAGCAGACGGGGTCACCAGCTCCCAGGAGCCACAGTGATGCGCAGCCCACGGCCCGAGAGCTCGTCACGACCCACAGCAGATCCCTGCACACAGTCCTGTGCGGACAGGGAGCCCACTCCCTGGGTTCCGGCGCTGGACACAGAGGCCCCACTGAGCTTATTCACCCCAAACTCTGTGAGTTTCAAAAGAGATGCTACATCAGATTGTTAAGATCTTTTTTTTTCTTGCTACTGTATGAAAATAGGGGCCAAGTTTCACATGTGCATTATCAGAACTTGCAACTGTTTTAAACACAGTCCTCTTTTCTTTATCCAAATGTCATTGCCTGTTTTTTCTGAACGGGATTGTCCCCCTGCACCTCCCCCCCCATGGAAATTTCACTTAGGACTTCGGTCTCAGGCACTTGTTCCTGGGCTCTGAGTCTTGGCCTGTTGCCCCAGGGTCTGGTACACTCTCTTGCTTCCTATCTCCATGTCTATCCATGAGATCATGGGTCTTTGGCTGCGGTGTTTCCTTACTCATGGCCCACATCTCTGCCTGACATCGCAGTCGCTCCCCCTTGCTCTCTGCATGGGCTACAACTTGACGCCATCCATTCCTGCTTATAAAAACCAGCTCTTGTCCGGATCCACAAATTGGGCAGGACATCTGTACATGTCAGAAAGTGGTATCTGAGAAGCTATTTTACTTCCATCTTAATTCATTTTTAGAAATCATAAAGACATGAACTCAGGTGTGAGTAACTAGGGGTTAGAGTCATGTTGGTCGATTTCTTTCTTGGCACAGGAAGGTCCTAGAGAACTCTATAAACTCTAGTTATTGAAGTTCCTCCCACAGGGAAAGGCACACACATGTGGGACAATTGCATACGCAGCTGCGGAGACTTGGGTCAGGCTTTAGCAAAGCTCTTATTCAGGGAGCTTTGGAAGGTGCAGCGTTTTTGACTGTATATTCCAAAAGCCATCAGATTCTTGAATTATTAAGAACTAGTTGTAAAGCCCTATTTGTAAAAAGATCTGCATTGAACTGGGAGCTGACAGCGGTGGACCCTTGCGAAAACAATAAGCTATAGTACCATCTAGTGGCTATGAGGATAAATTACAAGACCTGTACTGCAATGCTTTATTGTTTCATGGAGAATATGGGACAAAAATACTTGCCTGGGTAAGCATGACTTGTTTTTATTAATGTTCGTCAATAGGACAGGACACAAGTGAAACCTGAGAAATTCAGAAATGTCACTAGTGGGCCACTAACTTCCCTCTACTTTGTAACTTCTCCATTGTGACTGTTTCGCTATTGATGGATTGGACACGTAGGTTTTCAGTTCCGGTGTGATCCCTCAACCCAGTGCCATGTCTCTTACTTTCTGTTTTGCGATGCTTTAATAGCTGGGTTATTGATCCCAGAAGAATTGGAAGCAACAGGCTTTATCAAGTGACTCCTGGTAGCAGAGATACATGTAAGTTGCCCCAAGAAGGGCGCTGCCAGATGGCCCAGAAGTGTTGCTGCTGGTCTCTGACCCCACCTCCTCCACCCCCACAGCCTCTCACCCGCCCCTTGACCTCACCAGATCTCCAGCCTGCCTCCCTCCGCATTCCTCCTCCAGGCAGTTCCCGCCCTGCCCCGCCTGCTGGATTCACTCAGTGGCTCTCCTCCTGCCTCCAGCATCTCACCCCAACCTTGGCTGTCCCACTAGGCCTTCTGCACTCTTGCACAGGCTACAGAAGAAATTCAAATATGCAACGGGCCCACTCGCTCGCAGCGTCTTAAGTCAATTGTGCCTTTGGTGTTGTCTGATAATCTTTCTACGGCTCCTTGGCCAGTCCGTCTCCTATTACCCTCAGCGACCCCGACACCCTCCTCAAAGCTTCTCCTGAAACTCTCGGTGCTTCTGTTTCACACAAGTAAACTGAGGCTGTCACACATGGCTTCTCTCAACTTCTGCACTCCTCTGTTTCCACACCAGTCATTTCCTACATTTAGTTTGACTCCCCACCTCCCTCCAAGTCTCAAGGATGAGTTCTTTTTCTTCTTTTAACATTGCCACCTGAGCCTTTGATCCTACTCCTAGTTTTCTTCATGGACCTGGCTCCTATAGCTATTTATTTTAATCAAGAAATAGTTCAAATATGCAGAAAAACACAGAGAATAATGTGAAAACTGTTATGTATCGTTTCCATCCAGGGTTTGTACTTTCCTTACCCATAAACCTATCCATAAGTCATATATAGTATTGCTTTATGAATGTGCAAATATACATACTAGATATTACACTGTAAGAATCTTTTGGTAACCTTCTTTCCCCACTCAATATTAAGTTTTGGGTCTCTTGGTCTCTTTTCAGTCTCTTGGTCTCTCTTTTCCTCAGCAGCAGCACCCTCCTGACTGCTCTTCCTTTCCTATCCAACCTGAACTTCTGGCTGATTCCCTCTTACAAGCATCTTAGTTCATTCATTTTAACTGCCGCACACCATTGCATTGGCTACAATGTGTACATCCATATGTTTGCTATGTTTCACTATGTATATTTCACCACCATTAAAAGATTCTATCCTTAAAGAGGCCATAAACAAACATGTTAGCCACCTGTCTTTTTCACTGGGTTTATGGTAAGATACCATGAGGTAGTAGGAAAAGTAGGAGCGTGTGATATTGTGGAAGCCAAACGAAGAAAATATTTCAGGTAGGAGAGGATGATCAGCTGTGTAATTTTGGTTAAGGAGATCAACCAGGGGGAGTCCTGAGGATAAAGGACTGTGCTGGCGTGGTGGTGGTAAAAGCCTGGCTGAGAGGGATGGTGGAACAGCAGGAGGGGAGGATTGGTGACCCTGAGGATAGTAGCTACAGGGTAGTGGGGGACACGAGAGGGTTTTCCCTGTTTTTGCTTTCGGTGAGAGGAAGAACCGCAGATTTCTCTGATGACACGGCGGCGGGGGGGGGGGGGGGGGGGGGCGGCGGGTATGGAATTGATGATGTGGGAGAAGGCGGGGGGAGTTTCAGGAGCAGGGTTCTTAAGTAGGAAAGCGGGTGGCGATCCAGTTCACAGATGGAGAGAGAGGCCTTAGATACACGTATGTTCACCTATGATGATAGGAAGACAGACAGAGCTCGTGGGTACGGATAAGATGGTGGTTTGTGAAAGATCTCCTCTGACTGAAGTCACCTGACTTGTTTCCTCTTCCTCATTGTCTCTTCTCATCCATCAATTATCTATCCATTATCAAGCCTCTACCTATTATAACCACTAATTTTTCTCATAAACGATTCCTATTCTTTGTTCATGTTACCATCTCAATCATTTGTGTTCTTCCTTCATTGATGACAATAGAGTTTACTACCTGTCTCGTGCTATTTAGACTTGTTTCATCTTCTCCCTTCTCCTAGAGAAGACTAGCTGAGGCAAATATTTGATATACCATAGTATGGACAGGAAATCTTCCACGATCCACTGAGCTAGTTTCTCCTGTCCTGACACTTCATGCCTCACTTTTTGCCCCAACAGCATTACGCTGTTTGAGCTGTATATCTTCTTCCTCAAACCATCACTTTTGCTGGAAAGCCTCGCCCAGTTGGAGTTCATTGCCACCTTCCCCACTTCTCTTCTTCCCTCTCTGCTTTCAGCTAAATATTTATTATCCTTTAAGACTCAGTAATTCAGATCAAATGGAAGTTTTCTGGAAACATGTCCCAAAGCCCCTCTCCCTTCTGTAACTGGGTTGGATTCTTTTGAGTTTCTTTTTTATTATTCCATATCAGGTAGTATGTTTATCTAATTCATCAGACTCTTAAGGCCTTGAGAGAGGAAATCCTGTCTTGTTTATCTTTGAATTCCCAGGGCCTAGCTCAGTAAAAGGTTCAGAGGGTTTAATAATAATGAATTGAAGAGACGAATACACTTCTCTGGGAGAGAACAACAAAATTATTTATCGTTGGAGGATTAAGATGCTGCATAAAACAAAAAGAAAGCAAGGAGCCTGGGAAGATGGCTGGTAGGAGGACTCTCAGCTCACCCTGTCCCATGTTTTCAACTTGACTAGTCCCAAATCAATAAACCAGGCCAATAAACAATCTAATGATCGGAGGAGGGACAGACTCCACAACTAAAAACAGAACAAGAGAGATAGGGAACACCAAAGCAATACAGATGAATATTCTGTAAAAAAAAAATCAGTCAAGGAACTCACAAAAAAGGATATAAAATATAATAACATATGCCAAAAACATGGGTGGAAGAGGAGAAAAGAATGGGTCTGAACTTGGATGACCATGAACTTAATATACACTGCTACATGCAGAAGAGGTTATGTAAAAACCTAAGGGTAACCATATATCAGAAACCACTAATAAACATGAGAAGAATAAAGAGAAATAAATCCAAAACAAAACATGCAAGAGAGAAAGACAAGAAAGGACTAGAGAAACATCTTCAGAAACAACCGCAGAATAAGTAACAAAATGGCAATAAATACATATCTATCAATAATTGCTCTGAATGTAAATGGACTGAATGCTGACACAGGGCATCAGAGTGGATAAAAACAGAAACAAAAACAAGACCCATCTATATGCTGCTTATAAGGGACTCATTTTAGACCTAAAGACACATGCGGATTGGAAGTGAGGGGATGGGTCTTTGTCTCTGAGCGTTGACCCCCCTGCCTTCTCCTCTCCTTCACAGTAAGGTTTGGAGCCATCTTTTCATCTGCTGGTACAGGGATTGCTGGCCATTCCTGGCAAGTGGGGACCCCGATGTGATCATCTTGCAACAGACACTCTATACCCGCCTCCTCCCACCCCCCGGCGAAAATAAAAATTCTGCACTCAGTAAGTTGGCATCCCCTCACCGCCGAGTTCAGGGACGTGTCAGGCTTGGGTATTTTTACGGAATTAAAAGTTCTCTAAGAACTCCAGGTATGGGACAAAGCCTCTCTCTCAAACAGAGACAATATATTAAGGTTTCAAAGCAACTTTTAAAGGCTAGCAGGGCTAGTATAAATGAGAAACCGCTCCTTAAGGTGAGCGGGGCCTCAGTAATGGAGGACCAACTTCAGGGTTTGTTAGAGGTGGTTATTCGGGTCGCTGATGGAGGAACTTGAGATTTAGAGTATGGGAGGGAACTGGAAAGAACTTGAAATGTTGCCATAAACAATGTAAACAGGTGTCCCTTGCTTCTCTTACCGTGTGGGGTCTAGTCAGGTCTGCCCTGGCCTCTTTCCATACTGAGGACACCTCAAACGTCTTTAAAGATAAAGAAGGGGGACCTACGACTCTTTTGGCTCCCCAGATTAGCACTTTAGCTTCTCAAGTTAGACCCAACAAAGAGGAGGAGCTCCCTCCTCCCCCCAGCTAGAACATTCCACCATCTTCCCCCCACTTAGTCGAGGCTTACTGGGGACTACATCTGGGACATGATACTTAGAGGGGACCGTTTCCTAGGGAAGTTGGTTGTAGACTACATGTGTTGGAATGTTGCTTAGACCATAATGGATTTCTGTCTTTCCTGTTTCTATCAGTGCCCTCTACTAACAATTTAGTACTTGGATAATTTCCCCTTGTAAAACTTCTAGTGTTTTCCATGAGTTAAAAACAGTGGGTTCTTCAAGGCAAAATAAGGTGCGACCTTCACGATACAATCTTCAAGGCACGGTATTTCAATCCATATACTGGTGACCATCACCATCGTGCTCTAGAATGTGATGGTGAAGCAGGGAGGAGGAGAGGCCTCCCTCCTACAGGGGCCTGTATCAGTGGTGGCGGTTGTAGCTATTTTGTTCGGGGACACCTTGGGTCACTTTGATACCGGGAACCTCTGACATTAACCATGTGGTGCATCACCTGGGGGTCAGGGGGATCTTCTCTTTTCTTCAGTTCCCAAGGACTCTCCCTTGGGGTGCCTTTTTAACCCACTGGAAATGATTTGGATTGCAAAATTCAGGAAAGGACTGATCTCCTGTAACACTGCATGGCCTCAGTGGGATCTAGCAGTTAGATCTCTTCTAGGGCAGATGGACCTAGGGTACCTTCATTGCTCTACACCAGCACCCCAATGGCCTCTTGCAGAACATATATGGCCAGTAAACTCCCTCCTGACATACTGGGTGGTAATTATCTAAATTGGCCTCTTCTGAGTAAACTCAGGTTACTGGAAGAAATACAGGCCATCCCAGACAAAGGGGACTCTTGACTCTCTCTCTCTCTCTCTCACTGCGATGCGGGGGCTTCTCCCTCACTCATTTCCTGGGTTAATGGCTATAACTAGAGCCAACTGTGGTTAGTTTCCCTTGGGACAGGGACTTTAAGGAATATTCCCAAGCAGCTGTCAAAATTCCCTTTGTTTCGGGGAAATTCCCTACCTTCTCTGGCCCAGCATGGACCACCTGTGCCCCCATGTTGGAAGGAAAACATGGCGACTGCCTCTCTCTTGGAGCCGATGACCTCTAGAACCACGAGCCCTTTTTTTGCCTTCTGGCAACACTTTGCCTCTTCTGTTTGCCCGTCCCTCGTGTTTTTCCGCACCACCTTGGCTGTGGCCTGCATAACTGGCTTCTAGACCCTTCTTGGGGCTTCAGACACCACGGCTCCTCCTACCCTCACCATCACGGAGCAAGAAGAGCACCCCCGGACCTCACAGCGTCCGCTCCAGATTTCCCCACCTGGGTCTCAGGTAAAAATGGACCTCAGGGAAGATCCAGGTGGAACATAATTTGGTATCTGAATTAAGTTAAGTTTGTCAGTTTAAGATAGACCTGTCTTTAAAGTTATCAGCAATAAGCGTGACATTTTTATACTAAAGGTCAAATAAGTTCATGTTATCTCTGCCGCAATTTGTTAGCAAAAAGATAACTGAAATGATGGTTAAATCTCATCAAAGTTTTCATGGAAGTTTAAGATAGCTTTCAAATTCTTTGGTAACCTGAAACTTTAAAGTTTTGCTTGGACGATAAATGAAATTAAATTCATTGGACATCTAGGTCTTTTCTAAATAGGATAAAGTGCTAAGTCATTAATAACGGAATATAGGTTTGTGCTTTTGACCTATTATTGTGGAGAAACTAAGGATATTTAAATCTGTTAGTAAACATGCTTTGTGCTTAACCAGTTCATAAATTTGCAGTCTATAAAGTTTTGGTGTAACAGTTCACAATTCGTTACTACTTAGTTTTCACTGGAGACTAAGGTTTCTTAAAAAAATGCAAAAGTCTACTAAATATAAGACTGATGGAAATAAAGGAAGCAATTCTGTATGTAAAAAAGTGGCAATATGTAGGAAAGATATAAGGAACGGGAATGCATTTTTGTTGAAGGTAAAAGAAGGTAATTTTGTCCAAAATGAGACTGGTGGTTTGGAAAGAAATGGCTTGGGACAAAATCTGAATGCAAAAGAAAGTTGTAGAAGGTCTGTGAAGGAAATCTTTGGCAAGGAATTTTAGGTGTGGTCAGGACATACTAAAATTAAAATAAAGGGATTTTAAAGTATATTGGTATAAAATTGAAAGTCTGCTATCTCTCTGTTAAAAAGACAAAATTTTCTTGAATTGTTGGTGCTCTTGATAAAATGTAAACGGCTATTTTTCTCTTTAATCTGCACAAAAAACCAGTTTCTATGTTTTTCCCCTATCAGGTCTTTGGTGATCCCTAATCTTATTTAGGCATGTGCTTTAGAACTTTCTAAGGTCTTAGCAAACTTCCTCAAGATTTAAATCATGAACAAATTCCCGTTGACTAACTAGGCTTGTTTCTTTGGTATGTTACCTTCTGGTATAAAGTCATCAACACTCAATATTCTGGGTATTGAAGGGTTTCCTGTATCACAGAAATAACTGAGTTTCCTTGTCAGTTGCATCACAAAGAAATCTCACATCAGATCATTAACAATGTCCATTTCTGAGTTTTTGTCATTTGTAATTGTTCTTATTCTTTTATAAAATGAGGTCATCTTCAAGGAAATTCATATAAAGGACTTAGGACAAATTCAGGTCTTTGATATCTTTAAAAAACCTAAGAAACTGAAATGGGTAAAAACTTCCAGAACTAACTAACTAAAGCTGCATTCAAATCAAACCAGAATTAGTAACATGGGACTAAATGAACTAAAAGATTATTACAGGTTTGTGTCTGTTATTTAAAACACTGCTGATTCTCTAATCTCTTCCAGATTAAGGAAACTTTCTCTTAAGATATCAGTGACGTGCAGGAATGTGATAAGATTCATTTGTAAACAAAGCACGTATATAAAGCAGTACTTGGCGCCCCTCAGTATTCGGTCTGGGGTACTGGATGTGATGATTTATGTGAACGACGAGCTGCTCAGTCACTTAACAGGAGTTTCTATAATCACTAATATGCTTCAGGGAGAGGTCCATATGGAGATGTAGGACAACAACTTCTTATGAACTCTTGTGTCTTTGAACAATGCTCTCCTTGTGCAAAAGGAGCTTGGAATGGATCCCTGATAAGGGCACTCCCAAGGCTCTTCTGCCTCTCTTAAACAGGACCTCCAGAACCCTTTATCAAATTCATCAATAAATCACAGGAAGCTATTCAAAGACAAATCAGTCATGATCAGACTGTTATTCAGAGAGCACATTCTACCCTTCAACACATGATACAAAACAAAAAGGAGGAGATATGGATCCTAAAACACAATTATAGAAAGCACTGTTTACTCTAATTATTTTTAATTTGAATTCTTATTTTGAAACTCCAGCCAAAGAAAAACATTTTAAACCTCACTCTCCACAAAAAACGGGAGCCCAAATACTCTGGAAGGACCCAAACATGGGTCATTTGGCAGGGACCAGTAGAACTCAAAACATGGCAGCGAGGTAAAGCTTGGGTTTCCACGAAGGGCTGACTAGTGTGGATCCTTACTAGAATCATTAAACATTACCACAGCCTGACACAGCCAGAATCCAGTCCTTCAGATCAATCCAGAACGAAAACAGCCACCCTTCATGCACCTCCCAAGAACCCACAAGGTACCCAAATTCATGACCTGGGGAGACCTTAAGAAGACCCAGAAAGACAAGGAGATTCTACAACAGACCAGTAAACCCTCTACTCCTGAACATGGTCTTGGCTATGATATTTGTGCTTAACACTGGTCCTACCATGCTTTGTATTCTTGTCTTTCTTCTGCTGTGGCCTGTGTCCTTTTAATGGGCCTATGTTATAAATCCCTGTTTGGAAACTTGTACTTGAGTGGATGCCCCTTTTCCTATTTTCAACAATGCCACTACCCCTGTTACTCTTACCAGAAGTTGGGAAGAATACAAATCCATTAGCATTCTGAATCAGGCATTATCTGACATGGCCAACCCAAGCTTCTTGGGTTTACTCATTGCCTTGGGTCTACTTGTTGCTGGCATTATCACAGCTATCTTAATTATTACCACCTCTTTCTCACTTGTTTCAGACTATTGCCTTTGTGGATCACCTGGCTGTTAATGCCACAAGGGAATTTTAACTTCAACAAACTATTGATCAAGAGATACTAGGACATCTTCAACTAATGGAAGCTCCTATTGAATATCTTGGGGGAAAAGAAGAACCCTGAACCTATCAGCAAGGCCTCTCATGTGACTGGGCTCACAGATCCATCTGGGTTACCCTCATGCCCTGGAATGGGACCCTACATGATTGGGAAAGTATAAAGAAACAAATGCATGGATCACTCCATGCTAATTTCACTTTTGACATCCAGCAGCTGAAGGATCGAATCTTCGCCTCATTGACAGTAGTGGGAAATCATAAGCTTCATACAGAAGTGTGGTAATCTCTGTCTAATAATCTGCAGGGGCTTAACCTGGCCATGGTTCTCTTCTACAAAATGGGGATTCTTAGGAGTTGCTATTGTAATAATAATTACTGCTTTTCATCTCATCACAGTCTGCAAAATTATAATAAATGCCCTGTCCACCACCAGAGACATGGAGCATATCTACACAGAGTAACTGTCTTAAGAACTACTTGCTGCCACATTAAAGAGACAGAAAGGGAGACATGTTGGGGTTAATGCAAAGCATGAAATCGTAACACTTGGCTTGCTAAGATGTAACACAGAGGCTGCTGGAGGTGAGGGAAGGTTTCAGAGAAGGACATAGGCCTTTGGAATGCCGAGGCCTTGCATAACCACTCTGCTGTTAGAATGCCATGGGGAGTTGCCTTCCCGAAGATTTCTTAGCCTATTTCTTAGCCCTAACAGCCACCCTGTGATCTAAGAGATGTATGCATCTTAGGCTATGTTTAGCAGAATTTGAAGAACACGCATATTAGGAGATCATATCTTTCCCATAAACAGATCCTTCCAGTTCCACTAAGACCCCCTTGTCATATGTCATGTGTTTGAGAAACAATGATAAGGATTTGTAATTATCCTGAAGCACCAATAAAAGTGGAAGCAAAGAAGGGTGAAGGGTCTTTGCCTCTGAGTATTGACCCACTTGCCTTATCTCTTTCACAGAAAAAAAAAAAAGTGACGGGATGGATCAACAGCTATCATGCAAATGGAAGTCAAAGGAAAGCTGGAGTAGCAAAATAGGGACAAAATAGACTTTAAAACAAAGACTGTAACAAGAGACAAGGATGCCATATAATATTAAAGGGTACAGGCCAATAAGGAAATAACAATTGTAAACACTTATGTACCCAATATATATAACAGTTAATAACAAACATTAAGGAACTAATTGGTAATATACAATAACAGTAGGGGACTTTAACACATCACTTGCATCAATGAACAGATCATGTGAACAAAATCAACAAGGAAACAATGGCTTTGAATGGTACATTGGGTGGGATGGACCTAACAAATATATTGAGAACATCCCATCCTAAAATAGCAGAATACACCTTCTTTTCAAGTGCACATGGGACATTCTTCAGGATAGATCATATATTAACCCACAAAACAAACCTTAACAAATTCAAGAAGACTGAAATCATACCATTCACCTTTTCTGACCACAAGACCATGAAACTAGAGGTCAACCACAAGAAAGAAATCTGGGCAGAGCTCAAGTACATGGAGGTTAAATAACATGTTACTAAACAATGAATGGGTAAATCAAAGAATAAATAAAAAAGGACATGGAAAAAAAATGAAAGCAGAACAACCCAAAACCTTTGGGGTGCAGCAAAAGCAGTTCTAAGGAAGATTACAGCAATACAGGTCTGCCTCAAGAGGCAAGAAAAATCTCAAATAACCTAATCTTACATCTAAAGGAGCTAGTAAAAGAACAATAAACAAACCTAAAACCAAAAGAAGGAAGGAAATGATATAGAGCAGAAGTAAATGATGTAGAAACTAAAAAAACAACAGAAGAGATCAATGAAACCAGGAACTTGTTCTTTGAAAAGATCAACAAAATTGATAAACCTCCAGGCAAAATTATCAAAAGAAAAGGGAAAGAGAAAGAGAAAAAGAGAGAGAGAGAGAGAGAGAGAGAGAGAGAGAGAAAACTCAAACAAAATCACAAAAGAAAGAGAAGAAATAACAACCAACACCACAAAAATACAATTATGAGAATATTATGAAAAACCAAAATGCCAATGAATTGAACAACCTAGAATAAATGGATAAATGCTTAGAAACAAATAAACTGACAAAAATAAATAGAACAGACTGATAACCAGTAGAGAAATTGAGTCAGTCAGTACTCAAAAAATTTCCAAAAAGCAAAAGTCCAGGAACACATGGCTACACAAGTGAATTCTACCAATTATATAAAGAAGAGTTAATATCTATTCTTCTCAAACTATTCCAAAAAATAGAAAAGGAAGGAAAACTTCCAAATTCATTCTATGAGACTAGCATTACCCTGATCCCAAAACCAGATAAAGACACCAAAAAAGAGAATTATAGGCAAATATCCCTGATAAACACTGATGCAAAATTCCTCAACAAAACACTACCCAACAAAATCCACCATACATTACAAAAACCATTCACCACAATCAAGTAGGATTTATTCCTGGGTGGCAAGTCTGGTTCCATATTCACAAATCAATCAATGTGATATATTACATCAATATGAGAAAGGATAAGAAGCAAACGATCATTTCAAGAGACACAGAAGAACATTTGCTAAAGTCTTACATCCATTCATGATAAAACCCCCAACAAAATAAATTTAGAGGGAACATACCTCAACATACTAAAGGCCATATAGGAAAACCTCACAGCTGACATCATCCTTAATAGGGAAGAACTGAGAGCTTTTCCCCTAACGTCAGAAATAAAATAAGGATATACACTCTCACCACTTTTATTTTACATAGTATTGGAAGCCACAGCAATCAGATAATGAAGGCAGTACGGAAGAAGTAAAACTTTTACTATTTGCAGATGATATGATACTCGATATAGAAAAGATTCCACCCCAAAACTGCTAGAACTGATAAATGAATTCAGTCGACCTGATTTACAAAATCAATGTACAGAAATCAGTTGCATTTTTATACACCAATAATGAAACAGCAGAAAGAAAAATTAAGAAAACAATCCCATTTACAATTGCACCCAATATAATAAGATACATAAGACTAAACTCAACCAAAGAGCTGAAAGACCTGTACTCTGAAAACTATGAAACACTGATGAAAGAAACTGAAGAAGACACAAATAATGGAAAGATATTCCATGCTCATGGACTGGAAGAACAAGTATTGTGGAAATGTCTATACTACCCAAAGCAATCTACACATTTAATGCAATCTGTATCAAAATATCAACAGCATTTTTTCACAGAACTTAGAACAAACAGTCCTAAAAATTGTAGGGACCCAAAAAACCCCACCTAACCAAAATAGTCTTTGAAAAGAAAAGCAAAATTGGTGGATTTCAAGTTATATTACAAAACAATAGTAATCAAAACAGTATGTTACTGGCACAAAAATAGACACACAGATCAATAGAACAGAGTAGAAAACCCAGAAATAAACTCACAATTATATGGTCAATTAATCTTTAACAAAGCAGGAAAGAACATCTACTGGGAAAAGGACTGTCTCTTCAACAAATGGTGTTGGGAAAATTGGACAGAAACATACAAAAAAATGAAACTGAACCACCTTCTTACACCATACACAAAAAATAAACTCAGAATGGATTAAAGACCATGTAATGTGAGGCATGATATCATAATCCTAGAAGAGAGCACAGGCAGTAATATCTCTGACACAGGCTATAGCAAATTTTTTCTTGATATGTCTCCTGAGGTAAGAGAAACAAAAGCAAAAATAAACTATGGGTCTATATCAAAATAAATGCTTCTACACAGTGAAGGAAACAGTGAGCAAAGCTAAAATACAACCTAAGGAACGGGAGAAGATATTTGCAAATGACATCTGATAAAGAGCTAATATCCAAAACACATAAAGAACTTATAAAACTCGGGGCGCCTGGGTGGCTCAGTTGGTTGAGCTCAGGTCATGATCCTTCGGCTCAGGTCATGATCCCAGAGTTGGTTGAGCTCAGGTCATGACCTTCGGCTCAGGTCATGATCCCAGAGACCCGGGATCGAGTCCCACATCGGGCTTCCTGCTCCTCTGGTAGCCTGCTTCTCCCTCTCTCACTCCCCCTGCTTGTGTTCCCTCTCTGGCTGTGTTTCTCTCTGTCAAATAAGTAAAATATTTAAAAAAAAAAAGAACTTATAAAACTCAACACCCCCAAAACAAATAATCTGGTTAAAAAATGGGCAGTAGACATGAATAGACATTTTTCCAAAGAAGACATACAGATGGCCAAGGGACACATTAAAAGATGCTCATCATCACTGATCATCAGGGAAACACAATCAAAACTACAACAAGATACCACCTCACACCTGTCAGAATGACTAAAATCAACAACATAAGAAATAACAGGTCTTGGCAAGGATGTGGACAAAAAGGAATCTTTGTGCACTGTTGGTGGGAATGAAAACTGGAGCAGTCACTATGGAAAAGAATATGGGGTTTCCTTAAAAAGTTAAAAATAGGGGTGCCTGGGTGGCTCAGTTGGTTAAACGACTGCTTTCGGCTCAGGTCGTGATCCTGGAGACCCGGGATCCAGTCCCACATCGGGCTCCCTGCTCAGCAGGAAGCCTGCTTCTCCCCCTCTCACTTCCCTTGCTTGTGTTTCCTCTCTGGCTGTGTTTCTCTCTGTCAAATAAATAAAATCTTAAAAAAAATTAAAAATAGAAGTACCTTATAATCCTGCAATTTCACTACCAGGTGTTTACCCTAAGAACACAATAACATTAATTCAAAGGGATACATGCACCCTTATATTTATAGCAGCATTATTTACATAGCCAAGATATGGAAACCACCCAAGTGTTCGTTGATCGATGAATGGATAAAGATGTGGTATGTATGTGCATGTGTGTGTTTAATATTCCACTATATTTGTATAATAGAATATTTTTATTCAACTGTAAGACAGAATGAACTCTTGCCATTTGCAATGACATGGATGGAGCTAAAGAGTATAATGCTAAGTGAAATAAATGAGTCAGAGAAAGGCAAATGCCATGATTTTACTCACATGTGGAATTTAAGAAACAAAACAAAAGAGCAAAGAGGAAAAATGGAAAGAGACACAGGGAGAGAGAGACAAACCCAGAAATAGTCTCTTAAACATAGAGTACCATCTGATGGTTATCAGAAGGGAGGTGGGCAAGGGGATGAGTGAAATAGGTGATGGGGATTAAAGAGTGCACTTGTCATGATGAGAACTATTGAATTACTATATTGTACAACTGAAACTAGTGTAACACTGAATGTGAGCTCACTGGAATTACAATAAAAACTTAAAACAAGCAAAACAAATTAAAAAAAAATGAGGCCTCAGTGGAGCAAGGAGTATATAGGGTGACCAGGAAAAGTAGGGGCATCATTAGATGTCTAGAAGAGGATCAGAACTTAAGAAGACAGCAGATTAGCCTGATTAGCGTGACAGCCCAGAGGACCCAGGACAGAGGGACTGTAGGACAATGATGTAGAGGGCACAGCACAGAATCTTAGAACTGCCATGGGTGAGGAGTGGTAGGCAGGACATGATGGCAGAGACATTCTGGGTCCCATGGGGAAAGCTCTTATAGCAAAACTACATTGGAGTACCTTAATCCTTATGCCATGCCCACCCACCCTGAAAGATCTCAGAAGTTGTCTCTAGCCTAAGAGAGCCCCCAAAGCTGGAAGCCAGCCTCCCTCAACATGTAGGCCCCGTGGGTAGTCCAACTTCGTATAACTAGTACTGAAAGCTTAGAGAGGTATATGTCAGGTGCTGACATATTTATTATTAAGAAATATTTATTATTGGGACACCTGGGTGGCTCAGTTGGTTAAGCAACTGCCTTCGGCTCAGGTCATGATCCCGGAGACCCGGGATCGAGTCCCACATCAGGCTCTCTGCTTGGCGGGAAGCCTGCTTCTCCCTCTCTCGCTCCCCCTGCTTGTGTTCCCTCTCTGGCTGTGTTTCTCTCTGTCAAATAAATAAAATCTTTAAAAAAAAAAAGAAATATTTATTATTAAGTGCATGATTAATTAGCATTATTTTCATGCTTTCATTTTGAAACTTTCAGAGTAAGTTAAAAGTTTTAGTGAGAATATACTTACAATTGAATCAAAGGATGAAACTTTTCTCTGAAATCAAGTTTCAGTGGGCAGCCATATTTTTTCCAACTATAGTTTACTCTCTAGAAAATGAAAAAATCCTTGAGTTATTTTCTATATTTGGCTGATTGATAAAATTATACTTTTCTTACCAAGTTTTTAGGTGGTTTCTTCCTCAGATATGACCTGTAAAAAAGACATTTTTCATTACTTATTTTTCTTTCCTCTTTTCAAACTTAAAAATTAAAAACATTACTTTGTTCAGTAAGGAGGTATCAAAAAAATTAAATACATTACAAAATAGTCCCCAGTTGTGTGGAGGTTAAATATATACTTCTAAATAATATATGCATCAAAGAAGAGATATTAAGAGATATTTAAAAAGATTTTGAACTAAATGGAAATGAAAGCACAACTTATCAAAATTTGTGATATGTAGCAAAAGCTGTACCTAGAGGTAAATTTGTAGCAATGAACATATATATTAGAAAAGATTGATGTTAATAGGAATAGGAATAAATATTAGCTGATTCTAAATTATTTGTACTAATAATATAGAATAGTGCTTATGTTAAAAATATTTCTTACTTTTCAATAACGTAAAAGAAATCATGCTGAAGACAGTCTTTTTTATTAAATCTGCAAAAAAATACACAATAAAGTTTTAATATCATCATTCCTTACACTTGCACAAACATTTAATCATTTAACTCAGTGATTGTCAAACTTGGGAGTATCACAGAATTAGAAAACTGGGGTGAATGTGTGGCCCTAGCATTTCTTTTTTTAAAGGTTTTATTTATTTATTTTCGAGAGAGAGAGAGAGTGCATACGCAAGACAGGGAGTAAGGGCAGAGGGAGAGGGAGAGAGATTCTCAAGCAGGTTCCATGCCCAGCAGAGAGCTCCATGCAGGGCTTGATCTTACCACCCTGAAATCATGACGTGAGCCAAAATCAGGAGCTGGAGCCTTAACTAGTTCAGCCACTGAACCACCCAGGTGCACGATGACCTTAGCATTTCTATTTTAAAAAATAAATGTTTCTGAGGATACCAGAATTTGAAGCATACTGATTTATTTGTATTTGATACATGTGAAAAATTCAATGAAAATCTACCAAAATGAAGATAAGTTTCTTTGGGCTGTTTTAATCCTTATTTTTTTTTTAAACATAGATTTTTAATTGCTGCTGGAGACTCAGTTGGGCAGGTAAGAAGCTACTTTAAGGATGCACATGATTTCTGATTAGTGGTCAAGCAAACATAAGGCTATCATGATCTATAAAACAATAACATCTTTGGTAAGTTAAATTATTCATTTGACCATTTTGCTGGCTGCTTCCCCTGTAACTCAGAAGGAACCTTGGTCACCACTGTGTTTAGGTAAGCATTGAAAACCTAGACCATTTCCCACCCTGAACCCCTGAATAAAACCAATGACATGCCTTCCATCGTGAACATCTCTCATGTCACAGGTACCTTGGACACCATAGGCCTTCTTTCACGACTGTGAAAACCTCAGGCCCACCCTAACTTGAATTCCAGATATTAGGGCCATTTTAAGGCTTCCAGAACAGTGGTCTGGATTTAGAGGCCTGGAGTAAGGTTCTGAAATATGTTCTTGTCCCCCATGTTCTCCAGGTGGGTCTGATGACACCTTGACAATTGCCATCTAGACCCTCCCAGAAATAGACTGATGTCTGCACACGCATTTGACGCTACTGGGAATTAGTTTCTGGTAATGTTGCTTAGAGCAGTTATTTTCAAATTTTAATGGTCTTGCTAATCTTCAGGATAGTTAGTTAAAATAGTGGTTCTTGCTCAGTGGGTGCAGGACAAGGCCCGAGATCCTGCATTTTCAAGAAACTCCCAGCGATGCCAGTGCTGGTGCACAGACCAGTCCAGAAGCAGGATGTCATGCACCACATAGACCAGTTAGCCTTTGTGTGTCCTGGAAAAGGAGTTATGGGAAATACAAGTTCCTTGCTAATTGAAATGGGAAAACTTGATTGTCAGTCTAGTGACTCATTATTACAATTCCGTACTCAAAAGATTATTAGGAGAGCAGGTGAGTCGATATTTGTTTTGGATGAGAACAAGTTACTCCATAAATAGAGTCAGGTGAGAGTCACTACTCCCCGCTCACCCCTACTCTTAAGCACAGGTGAGGAGTTGCAGTATATTGCTATCTTGAGCACCCACTTTACCTCCACTAAACAGACTGTGCATACTGACCTCGATTCTCCCCAATATAGGAGAGAGCCAGTTGTGGCCAGGGGATGACAAAATCCAGTGTGCTTCATCGTGAACCACAGTAAGAGCAATGAGTCACCGGAGGAAGCCCTGGATGATCTGTGAAGTTTGCTCTAAAAAAATTTCCCATGGGTTAAAAAAAAAAAAAAAAAATTTCCCATGGGTAGTGGTGCATGTTTCTCTGATGAGGATGTAAGCAATTCTGTGATGGAAATGACATAACTGATTTGAGGAGGAGGGAAAGTAGACGTAAGTGTTTCTCCCTCTCTGGGAATGGAATTTCTCTGGGAATGAGGATTGGGGAGAGAAGCGATGGCGATGGATGGAAACGGGATCATTAAAGGGGAAGGTGGAGAAAAATGCTGGCAAGAGGGAAAGAGGTTAATCTTTTTCACCTGTTAGTATGATTCAGATGTAGGGTTTGACTCGGCACAAAGTTCAAACAAATCAGGTTTGGACAAACTGTCAATTCAGTTTCTGGACGTAGATGTCAGTTCAATTTTAGGATTTCATTGTGAACACTTTAGTCATGAGGCTAATAGTACTCACCAGTAATCACTGCATAGTTCACCATTTGTTTGAAAATGTAAAGAGAGACAAGTCAAATGCAAATATACTTGCCCTTTAACAGCAATGTGTTTAGAAGGATCACAGCCAACGGCTATTTGGAACGTCTAAAATAAAGTAATTTAAGTGGTGAGATGCGTGGTTCTGATTCACGTGAGCTAAGATGTTACTACCCGAAAAGCGATTACATTTTAGATTTGAAATAATAACTTTTCCAATGGGGTTTTGTTAAACTTCTGTGCTGTTTTACTTTCTTTTTCTCTTTCTCTTTCTCTCTCTTTTGCTCCCTCCCTTCCTTCCTCCCTCCCTCTCTCTCTTTTTTTTCTTTCTTTCTTTCTCTTTCTTTCTTTCTCTCTCTCTCTCTCTCTCCTTCCTTCCTCCCTCTCCCCCCCTCTTCCTTCCTCCCTCCCTCCCTTCCTTCCTCCCTCCCTCCCTCCCTCCCTCCCTCCCTCTCTCTCTCTCTCTCTCTCTCTCTTTCTTTCTTTCTTTCTTTCTTTCTTTCTTTCTTTCTTTCTTTCTTTCTTTCTTTCTTTCTTTCTTCCCAGATTTTATTTATTTGACAGAGAGAAACACAGAAGCAGGGAGAGTGAGAGGGGGAGAAGCAGGCTTCCCACGGAGCAGGGACCCCCATATGGGGCTCTATCCCCCTGGGACTCTGGGATCATGACCTGAGCTAAAGGCAGTCACTTAATGACTAAGGCACCCAGGTGCCCCTTGCTTTCAGTTTTATTTACTTTTTAAATTATTTTTTTAAATGATAATTTATTTTATTTTTTCAGCTTTCAGTTTTAAACACATGTTGTAGGTTGCATTTCTCCATAAGGTGAATCTGAAAAAACTTCTAATACCCCCTACCCCGAAGTGGGACATTGGGATGGGGAGGGTGGGGATAGAGAACCGTGTCCAGACAAGCTTGATGGATTTAAAGAGTTTTACCTGCTAAACCTACACCTTTCCGCCTTCATTGGAAAGACACCACCTGATCTCGGACATAGGGCCTGATTTGTTCTGTCAGCCACTCTACCCACAGTCCTTGGTATCCCTTAAGATCAGATCTTTGTTTTCCTTTCAAATGTGTTCAGAAGCATGGGCCTGCCCTTTATCTTTACTAAACTATCCACATGACACCCCTGGTGGACTGAGGTTCTCAAATCTTTCAGTCAAGACCCGCCATTACTTGATCCCTTTTCTTCTGGTGCCCAGCTGACAAAAATCACCAACCATATCTAGGATTAAAAATCTGAGTTGACCTGTAGGTGGATCTTGATCAGAAGCATGGGTAGAGAGTAGGGGAAGTGTGAATCAGGCCGTTTTCTAGGTTATGCACTGCTATAGGGCTGACAGTGTCCTCAGGACTGGATACCTAATTAGAGAAATTCTGACACACAGCCCAAATGAAACAATGAGAGATGGTCTTCTTTATTTAATATTTTCCTCTGAAGTGCGGAGACAGGGCAGGACTGCACTTCACTTAGCCCAGAAGCAGTACATCCTCCTAACTGGACAGAAAAATGAATGGAGACAGGAATCCTAAAGGTCTTCAACACAGAAATGTTGGCAGATAATGTGTTAGGGTGCAGACATCTCCCTGAGAAAATTCATGCTGGAAGGAATTACTGAGGCCTTCTGGGGGACTGGCTGTTTCATGGGGTGGGGGGCTGTGCTTTCGTAAATGTGTCTTCCTGGAATGCCCTTTGAATCGGCCCACTCACCTTCCACTTACTTTTAAAAATTTCTGCCTCACCCTGCCCCTCCCTGGTCAAAATCACCCACTCTTCTGGGCTCATTGGTAACTGTATATCTCATACTCCCTTAGACTAGCTTTTGTTTGCCCCTAGGGAAGAGCCTGTCTTTCATCTTTGTAACTCCCATTACCTACAAACAGACTGAAGCAAAGAAACACGGTAGGTACACAATACATTTTAGCTTTAAAATTTTTTTGAATGGGGGCGCCTGGGTGGCTCAGTTGGTTGGGCGACTGCCTTCGGCTCAAGTCATGATCCCGGAGACCCAGAATCGAGCCCCGCATCGGGCTCCCTGCTCGGCAGGAAGCCTGCTTCTCCCTCTTTCACTCCCCCTGCTTGTGTTCCCTCTCTCGCTCTGTTTCTCTCTGTCAAATAAATAAATTAAAAAAAATTTTTTTTTTGAATGAAGAAATGATCAATGTAGACCTGACCGGCCATCTTCTTTGACAAACCATACCCCACTTAGGTTCCCATTTATTTCAGTTTTCCCTTATACAGTTATATCTCCAGAAACTAATCATTTTCCATTTTTGCATTGTTTCTACACCTCACTTTCCATGGTAAGTCCCTGGAAGACAGAATTGTGGTCTGTCCCTGAAGTGAAATAACGTCACCCCCACAGGGAGACACAGACACGACTTCCCTGGGATGGGGCTCCTGCATGGCGGGCTTGGGAGGGTTCTCTAGCCCACTGCCTATGGCTTTGTTGAAGTAAAGGTGTTGATCCACCTCTGTCACTTACCTTTTGGGCTACTGTACATGCTTTTCTGAATTCACTAGGCCGAACCTGCACAAGCCAAAGGCCCCTTTTCTCGTCTCTAGGAGAAATGACACAAGCAGATGATTAGAGAATCCCAAGGGAGGCAGGCACTGCATCTGCCTTCCCATAGAGCCCACGGACAGTCCCATGGATACTGGATGACTGGACCCCAGAAGGAATTTTAGAGGCCTGGGAGGGGGTGATGGGGGCGACTGCTCTCTGCTTTCACGGAGACACTGTGGTCACTCCCTGAAGTCACCTCTACCTCCTGACGGGTTAGTGTCGGGTTGGCCCAATGGGACAGAAATGAGCATCCATCAAAATTTCCACCCCCCACCTTCACCCCTTTTCATTAACACTCTCCCTGGAGGAGGAGGCTATGTGGCTAACATCTCATCCTGCTTTCTGATGATCTCAGAAGGCCACAGCTTCTTTATTTGTTCTTTCTCTAGCCTCTAGGGATCTTTTCTTCTTATTGATGACATTTTTGGAACCATAAACAGTAAGGTAAGAGCTTAGTATATCTGAGCCATAATAATGGGGTTTAACAAAACCCCATTATTATGGTCTGAGTGGAAGCAAAAGCGAGATCAAATGTCTAGGGTCTGAAGTGCCTAAGAATCGTTTTGTGCCCAGACAAAATAGAAGAGGTCAAAAATCGCGAAAAAGTTGTGTGCCCCCGCTAAGTCTTTTACTTTTTGAAAAAAACTGGGGAAAAACAAACTAACCACAAACAAATGTTCTTTTTCTTGGAATATTCATCACATTTTAATATGGATTTACTTATTTGTCATATATTAGGTATAAAATGTAATAAATGAGGTTACAAATAGCACATTTTATATTTTTAAAATCACTGTACCATATTTCATCAATTCTAAGATACATATTTTTTTCTCATTTAACACCCTTGAAATCAGGAAGCATCTTATAATTATGCCAATTATGGTTTGTTTTCCAGTGTGATGGAATCTTTGATTTGATAAATTCTGTAACATAGTCTAGATCTATGAAGGACACTATAGCAAATATTGCATCTACAAATTCTAGACAAGTTTTCTTATGGGAAGTTCCCCACCCCGCTTATGGCTGACTTTAAAGCTTTTGGTGTTTTCTGTCAAGTCTTTGACTTAACTGAAGAAGTATCTTAGACAATTTGATGTGTTTTCAACAGCAAGAGAATTCTGAGTAAATATCCATAAAACCAAAAATACCCCAAGGAATCCACAACATTAGAAGCATTGAGAGAGAAGTTGGTGGGTGAGGGGATGAGTGATGAATTGAGCCTCTCTTGACCACAATCTCTAGAAGTCTTTTCTCTCTCCTTCCTGACCAAAGAGTGACCCTTTCCACTACTTCATTCTGTTGTATTTTCTATCTTTTTAAAAAAATTTATTTATTTATTTTAAAGAGAGAAAGAGAGCTGGGGGAGGGGCAGAGGGAGAGGGAGAGAAATCTCAAGCAGACTTCCTGCTGAGTGTGGAGCCGGACATGGGACTTGATCCCATGATACTGACATCATGACCTGAGCTGAGATCAAGAGTTGGACACTAAATGGACTGAGCTATTCAGGTGCCCTCCTGTTTCATTTTCTCTCTCTCTTTCTCTCTCTCTCTCTCTCTCTCTTTCCTTCCTTCCTTCCTTCCTTCCTTCCTTCCTCCCTTCTTTCAAGATTTTATTTATTTATTTGACAGACAGAAACACAGCTAGAAAGGGAACACAAGCAATGAGAGTGAGAGAGGGAGAAGCAGGCTTCCGGCTGAGCAGGGAGCCCAATGCGGGGCTCAATCCCAGGACTCCAGGACCAAGACCTGAGCCGAAGGCAGTCGCTTAACCAACTGAGACACCCAGGCGCCCTCCTGTTTCATTTTCTTAACTGTGCTTATAACTATTTGAAATTACCTTGTTCATTTATTTGGTTGCTTATTCTTTGTCTTCTCTCACTAGAGATATGTCTCATGATGGCAAAATTTCATCTTACTTGTTCACCGTGTGTTTTGAGCACCCACAAAGAGCTTGGCATAAAGTAGGTGTTCAAACTCAGGTGAAGGAGGAGCAGACTAAAGAAAAATGCACTTTCTCCTAGAAAAACAGTGCTATTTTTCCAGAAAAATCTATCGAGTCAGGACATAATGATGGCCATAGAAATGCCTCAAGACACAATTCTAAGTCAGCTGCTTCCTCCAGAAATGACATGCTCAGGTGCTACCCATTCCAGAAGTCAAAGATGATTTTTTTTCTGATTCTACTCATAGTTAAAGATGTTCTTCTATTAGAGTTCTAGTCTGCCCAAGGATAGTGTGCAAAGACATTGGGATGGGAATGAATGATAACAAATGCTTGAAAATTAATGAATTAAGAAATAGCCCATTTTTCGCTTGATGGAATGAGCATACTGCGTGCCACAGGCAACTAATGAATCACTAAACTACCTCTGGCACTAATACACTATATGTTAATTAATTGATTTTAAATTAAAAAAAAGAAATAGCCAATTTTTGCATCTTCAGTTGGACAAATGGAAACTTCCAGACATATTTCATTTGATTACAAGGAGCATTTTACATTTTTATACAGAATAAAAATTTCACATCTAACCAGACACTTAAAGAAATTTGAAATCTAGATATTTAAAATGACATGTGGCCATGTAAGTAGAACACCTGCCAATCAATCATCTCAATAGCACATTTCACATTGAATAGGTTCTTTTAAAAGTCATACTTACTGCAACTTGAAGTAGTCATCTACTGCCTCATAATTTGTATTCTGAAAAAATGTTATTATCTGGAAAAGAAAATGAGCATTTGTGTAAAACATGGAAACTGGGAATGGGGACAGTGAATACTTTCAGGACAGATATAAACCTTTCTTTAGGTAAGATGAAGAATATATTTGGTTTTTTTCCCAATTTCTTCTCTTTTCTATCTCAGAAACTCCAATTATGGACATAGAAGATTTCCTTGGTTACATTTTTCTTATTTGCTCTGCTAATTGTATCTTACAAAGTCCTTTTATTTATATTGCTTCTTTCTCTCTCTTCATTTACATTCATCATTGCAATATTCCCATTTTCATTTATGTCCTGATATGCAGCCAGTGCACTCCCATTTCCTGATCATCCCCTTGTCTCTGGATCTTTTCATTTCTTCTATGAGGTTTTTAAATAATTACAGATATCATGTTGTCAGTAATTTTTGAGACTATGAGGAATTATTTGCCTGAACCTTCTTCTCTTGTTTTTGAGTAATTAAAAAAAATCCATTTTCCTTTTTGTATATGTTCCTTGTGATTTTCTTTCATATGGAGCATGTTTCATCTCAATTTTCAGCATTTCAGAAGGTTTCTATCTTTTCAGGATAAAGCCATTTGCAGAACATGTGTGATATTAGAAGCAAAAATTTATAAGCTGCACATGCTTAATGCACAGTAACTATAGTTCTTATATCCCCTAAATTACCTTTTTGGTGGTAGTTCTTTGATAGATAGATAGATAGATAGATATATTTGGATATCTTCAGAGAGATAATTTTGTTCTGGCTAATTTGGCGTGAGTAGAACAGAGACCTTGTGCCTCTAAAACAACCTTTGCAAAAAATCTTACTTCTGAGACAAGGTTTATTTATTCATATATTGGATGCTAAGTGGTATGACACAAAATTTACAATCTCTCATGATAAAAGGTTGAAATTTGTGGAGGTTATGACATTAAAAGTAAATCTAGTTCATGTTCAAAGAAAGGAACTAATTGTGAAATTTCCACTTGTGTTCTATTATACACCATAATTTTTCTTCATATGTAATCATATTGTGAAATGTAAGCATATTCTCCAAGTTTTGCTTATCAATTGTCACTTAAGTGGTGCTCAAACTTGGGTCTGTAACTGAACCAAAATGTATGTATATTATTTTGGAATATAATCACTGAAAATATTTACCCAGGGGAACTATTTAAAAAAATTTTGTGGATGTGATCCTCTGTTTAAAAACCATTTTATTACAAATAATTAAGAAATGATTTGTAGGGGCGCCTGGGTGGCTCAGTTGGTTGGGCGACTGCCTTCAGCTCAGGTCATGATCCCGGAGACCCGGGATCGAGCCCCACATCGGGCTGCCTGCTTGGCAGGAAGCATGCTTCTCCCTCTCTCACTCCCCATGCTTGTGTTCCCTCTCTGGTTGTGTTTCTCTCTGTCAAATAAAGAAAAATCTTAAAAAAAAAGAAAGAAATGATTTGTAGACTTTCATTTCTAGTAGGTTCTATGGACAAACTTTTGCTCTTAAAAACAAGCAAACATATGAGCATGGGTGTTATATACAACTGATGAATCACTGAACCCTGCCTTTGAAACTAATAATACACTATGTTAATCAATTGAATGTAAATAAAATAAAAACAAAACAAACATACCACAAACCTACAAACTTCAGCCTTTTAAGAGTCACCTTACAGCACCAAATAACTGACGAGAGTAGGGAACTATTAGCCCGAAGACAGGGAAATGAGGACTCTTCAGAATAAAGCAGAACATCAGAGCCCAGAGTCTACTTTTAGCCTTAAGGCATTGTCAACCTAGTCGGGAGAGGGGGAATTCAAGATAGAGAATCAAGTTGGATATCCTCCCTACATTAACTTGTGTTATCAGAAGACTATATTCTCAAGGTAAGAGTAAGTCAGGATTAAATTTGTGCTCTCCTTAACCCTTCAGTGATATAGGTAACTAGGGATCAGAAAAAGCAAGAAATAGAAAACATTGTCCTAACAGTTGGTGGCCAGGGGTAGGTTTTTGTATGGCTTTACATCCCAGAATTGTCTGCCTGGAAGACTCAGGGGATTTAAAGAAGTTAAAGTCAGTAGTGCCCGTAGACATGCCCCTGACCATGGCAAAAGAGATAATCTAAAGATCAGGATGTATTCTTATTCAACTTCAAGGAATTCTTTTTTATTTTATTTTATTTTTTCAGTGTTCCAAGATTCATTGTTTATGCCCCACACCCAGTGCTCCATTCAATACGTGCCCTCAGTACCCACCAACACGCTCTCCCATCCCCCCATTCCCACCCCTCCAAGACCCTCAGTTTGTTTCTGAGTACAAAATCTCTCATGTTTTCTTCCCTCCCCAAATTACCTAACTTTCCATTTACTTTCCTTCTCCTACTGTACTCTATATTACTCCTTATGCACCACAAGTAAGTGAAACCATGTGATACTTGACTTTCTCTACTTGGCTTATTTCGCTCAGCATAATCATTCCAGTCCAGTCCATGTGGCTACAAAAGTTGGATATTCATCCTCTTTGAATGGAGGCATGGTATTCCATTGCATATATGTACCACATCTTCTTTATCCATTCATCTGTTGAAGGGCACCTTGGCTCTTTCCACAGTTTGGCGATTGTGGCCATTGCTGCAATGAACATTGGGGTACACATGGCCCTTTTTTTCACTACATCTGTATCTTTGGGGTAAACACCCAGTAGTGCAATTGCCGGGTGATAGGGTAGCTCTATTTTCAATTTTTTAAGGAATTTCCACACTGTTTTCCAAAGTGGCTGTACCAACATTCCCATCAACAGTATAAGAGGGTTCCCCCTTCGGCGTAGCCTCTCCAACACTTGTTTCCTGTCTTCTTAATTTTGGCCATTCTGACTGGTGTAAGGTGGTATCTCAGTGTGGTTTTGATTTGAATTTCCCTGATAGCTAGTGATGATGAACATTTTTTCATGTGTCTGTTAGCCATTTGTATATCTTCTATGGAGAGGTGCCTCTTCATGTCTCCTGCCCATTTTTTGATGTGTTCATCTTCTTTTTGGATGTTGAATTTGAGTAGTTCTTTATAGATCTTGGATATCAGCCTTTTGTAGTGTCATTTGAAAATATCCTCTCCCATTCCGTGGGTTGCCTCTTTGTTTTGTTGACTGCTTCCTTTGCTGTACAGAAAAGCTTTTTATTTTGATGAAGTCCCAAAAGTTCATTTTTGCTTCTGTCTCATTTGCCTTTGGAGACATGTCTTGAAAGAAGTTGCTGTGGCCGATGTCAAAGAGGTTACTGCCTATGTTCTCTTCCATGATTTTGATGGATTCTGCCTCACGTTGAGGTCTTTCATCCATTTCGAGTTTGCCTTTGTGTGTGGTGTAAGAGAATGGTCTAGTTTCATTCTTCTATATGTAGCTGTCCAATTTTCCCAGCACCATTTATTGAAGAGACTGTCTTTTTTCCACTGGATATTTTTTCCTGCTTTGTCAAAGATGATTTGCCCATAGATTTGTGGGTCCATATCTGGACTCTATACTCTGTTCCATTGGTCTATTTCTCTGTTTTTGTGCCAGTACCATGCTGTCTTGGTGATCACAGCTTTGTAGAAAGCCTGAAGTCAGATAACGTGATGCCCCCAGCTTTGTTTTTCTTCTTCAACAGTTCCTTAGTGATTCAGGGTCTTTTTTGGTTCCATATAAATTTTAGGATTGTTTGTTCCAACACTTTGAAAAATGTTGGTGGAATTTTGATCAGAATGTTATTGAAAGTATAGACATATAGTATATATCTATATATATCTATATAGATATATAGTATATATCTGGGCAGTATAGACATTTTAACAATGTTTATTCTTCCAATCCATGAGCATGGGATGCTCTTCCATCTTTTTGTGTCTTCTTCAGTTTCTTTCATGAGTGTTCTGTAGGTCCTTGAGTACAGATACTTAACTTCTTTGGTTAGGTATATTCCTAGGTATCTTATGGTTTTTGGTGCTATAGTAAATGGAATAGGTTCTCTGATTTCCTTTTCTATATTTTCATTATTAGCGTATAAGAATGCAACTGATTTCTGTGCATTGATTTTGTATCCTGCCAGAATACCAAATTGTTGTATGAGTTCCAGTAGTTTGGGGATAGAGTCTTTTGGGTTTTCCACATAGAGTATCATGTCATCTGCAGAGAAAGAGAGTTTGACTTCTTTGCCAAGTTGAATACCTTTTATTTCTTTCTGTTGTCTGATTGCTGTTGCTAGGACTTCTAACACTATGTTCAACAATAGTGGTGAGAGTGGGCATCCTTGTCTTGTTCCTGATCTCAGGAACGGACAGGGAAGGCTGTCAGTTTTTTCCCAATGAGAATGATATTCACTGTGGGTTTTTTGTAGATAGATTTTATGAGTTGAGGAATGTTCCCTCTATCCCTGTACTTTGAAGAGTTTTGATCAGGAATGGATGTTGTATTTTGTCAAATGCCTTTTCTGCATCAATTGAGAGTACCATGTGGTTCTTCTCTCTTATCTTATTGATTTGCTCTATCACGTTGATTGACTGCGAGTGTTGAACCACCCTTGTATCCCTGGGATAAATCCCACCTGGTCATGGTGGATCATCTTTTTAATGTATTGTTGGATCCTGTTAGCAAGGATCTTGTTAAGAATCTTGGCATCCATAGTCATCAGAGATATTGGTCTGAAGTTCTCCTTTTTGATGGGGTCTTTGTCTGGTTTGGGGATTAGAGTAATGCTGGCTTCCTAGAAAGAGTCTGGAAGTTTTCCTTCTGTTTCTATTTTCTGAAACAACTTCAGGAGAATAGGTGTTATTTCTTCTTTGAATGTTTAGTAGAATTCCCCAGATAATCCATCTGGTGCTAGCCTCTTGTTTTTTGGGAGGTTAGTGATCACTGCTTCAATCACATTACTAGATATAGGTCTATTCAAATTGTCAATTTCTTCTTGTTTCAGTCTTGGAAGTTTATAGGATTCCAGGAATGCATCCATATCTTCTAGGTGTTGCACTTACTGGCATTTAACTGTTGATAGTAATTTCTGATGATGGTTTCTATTTCCTTGGTGTTAGTCGTGATCTCTCCCCTTTCATTCATAATGTTATTAATTTGGGTCTTCTCCCTTTTCTTTTGGATTAGTTTGGCCAATGGCTTATTGATCTTATTGATTCTTTTAAAGAACCAGCTTCTAGTTTCATTGATGTGTTCTACTGTTTCTGATTCATTGATCTCTGCTCTAATCTTAATTATTTCCCATCTTGTGTGTGGGGTTGGTTTAATTTGTTGTTGATTGTCCAGTTCTTGAAGGTGTAACGAGTGTTGGTGTATTCAGGATTTTTCCTTTTTTTTTTTTTTGAGTGAGGCTTGGATGGCTATGTATTTACCCCTTAGGACTGCCTTTGCTGTATCCCATAGGTTTTAGATTGATGTATCTTCATTCTCATTGGTCTCAATGAAGTGTTCAGTTCTTCTTTGATTTCCTGGTTGATCCACAGATTCTTGAGCAGCATCGTTTTTAACTTCCAAGTGTTTGATTTTCTTCTGAACTTTTTGTTGTGGTTAAGTTCCAGTTTCACGGCATTGTGGTCATAGAATATGCAGGGAATAATCTCAGTCTTCTGGTATCGGTTGAGCCCTGATCTGTGACCTAGTATGTGGTCTCTTCTGGAGAAAGTTTCATGTGCACTCGAGAAGAATGAGTATTCTGCGTTTTAGGGTGGGATGTTCTGAATATATCGATGAGATTCATCTGGTCCAATGTGTCATTCAAGGCTCTTGGTTCTTTGTTGATTTTCTGTTTAGATATCTGTCCATTGCTGAGACTGGTGTGTTGAGATCTCCTACAATTAATGTATTTGTATCAATATGACTATTTTGCTTAATAGTTGGCTTATGTAGTTGGATGCTCCCATGTTGGGGGCATAAATATTTACAATTGTTAGATCTTCTTGGTGTACAGACCCTTTGAGAATGATGTAGTGTTCTTCTAGTGTCTCGGACTACAGTCTTTAGATTAAAATCTAATTTGTTTGATATGAGAAACACTATCTTGGCTTTCTTTTGAGGTCCATTGGCATGAAAGATGATCCTCCATCCCCTCACTTTCACTCTGGAAGTGTCTTTAGATTCAAAATGTGTCTCTTGTAAACAGCATATGGATGGGTCTCGTTTTATCCAGTCTGCAATCCTGTGCCTTTTTATTGGAGCATTTCAGCCATTCACATTGAGAGTGATTATTGATAGATATGTTTTTGTTGACATCACGTTGCCTGTGAAGTTCATGTTTTTATAGATTACCTCTGTAATTTCTGTTCTGTGTCACTCTTGGGTTCGTTTCTCTTTTATACAACCCCTCTTAATATTTCTTATAGTGCTGGCTTGGTGGTTGCATAATTTTTTAGACCTTTGCTGTCCTGGAAGCTCTTTATCTCCCCATTTCATTCTGAAAGTCAACCTTACTGGGTACATTATCCTTGGTTGCATATTTTTTTCATGTAATTTCCTGAATATGTCTTGCCAGCCCTTTCCGGCTTGCCAGGTCTGTGGATAGGTTTGGCTTTATTCTGATGGTCCTACCTCTATAGGTAAGGGATTGCTTCCCCCTAGCTGCCGTTAAGACATATTCTTTGATTTTATGATTCATGAATTTCACAATTATGTGCCTAGAGGTTTTTCTGGCCTTGTTGATCTTGGGGGGTGTCCTCTCTGCCTCTAGGACACGGACATTTGTTTTATTCCCCAGATCAGGGAAATTTTCATCCATAATTTGTTCAACTATATCTTCTAGGCTTCTCTCTCTCTCAAATCCTTTGGGAATTCCAAAAATTTTGATATTGGAGCATTTCATGGCATCATTTATTTCCCTAATTCTATTTTCATGGGATTTTAGCTGTTTGTTCCAAGACTTCTCTGCTCCTCCTTCTTAATCCATCTGTCTTCTAAATCATGAATATGATCTTCAGCTTCACCTACTTTAGCTGTTAGCATATTAAAATTAGATTGCATCTCATTAATAGCCTTTCTAACCTATGCCCGTTCGGCTTTCACTTCTGTCATTAGAGTTTCTATCTTGAGACTAATGTTATTTTCTAATTTAGCCATTGCTTGGATGATTGCTATCCTGAATTTCATTTCTGTAATATTGTTTATGTTCATTTCCAGTAATTCTGTGACAGGGGTTGCAGTCTCTGGGTTTTTCTTCTGTTGGTTGTTCCTTCTCAGAGTCATTTTGGGGAGGGGTGGTTGAGGGTATGTATAGCTGAATATGTCAACCACTATCCAGGTTAATTGCTCGCTGGAAGGTTTCAGAGAAATCAGAAGTCACCATTGAAAGGAAAGAAGAAAGAAAAAAGAGAGAGAAGAAGAGAAAGGAAGCATGAAAAAAGACCCAGCCAGAATGGTGCCTATGGTAGGATTTATATGGTACAAAACTATAACAGAGTAAAGAAAAAGACCATCAACAGTAAAAGAACATTGAAGAGATCAAAACGCTAAGCCCAACCCAAATGATCCCCAAGACCAGTATTTATATATTACAAATCAAAAACAATTACACAGAAACAGTGACAGAAGAATAGGGTGGGAAGGTGAGTGCAAACACTCCTGTGGGCAAAGAAAGTATTTCAGATCCTCCTGGGTTTGTCTTGTTATTATTGTTAGAGGAGCCCACTTTCTAAAGATCTAGGGAGATTAAAACTGGTTTGTATATAGGGGTAGTATTAAATAGGAATGAAGGATTACCTTGAAGCTTATAACTATACGTATATTTAAAAGAAAAAAGAATAAAGGAAAGAAGAGAGAAGAAAGGAAAAAAAAACAGAAAAAACAAACAAACAAGAGAAGCAACAACAACAAAAGAATACACAGGTATGTTCTTGAAAAAATTACAAGGTAATAAATTAATATGGAGTGTTGTATTAAGTATCACATTGTAATAAGTGGGTTAAAAATTAAAAGAACAAAAACCATGAGAATGAATTTTAAATTTAATTTGAAAATAAGAATAGAAAAAAGTTAAAAAAGAAAATAGAGTGAAAAGCTGTATCTATAAAGCATACAGGTTTTTGGGTAGTACCAGGAGCTTAATATATTGCTTTCCCCCCAATGTTGGGGTTTTACAGTTTGGGTGTTGTCCTCTTATTCTTCTGTCCTGCCTTCTGGGGGAAGGGCTTTTCAGTCCCTTCTACCTGGGCTCAGTCTCTCCGTCCCCTTCCTGGGGGCTGTGCTCCATGGTAACCAGGTTTTCAGGCTTCAATTCTCTGGAGGATTTGTTCTTTTGCGGCTTCTTGCTTTTCAGGAAGTCAGGCCACAGCAAGATGTCGGCGCCCAGACCTGCTTTCCTGAGAAAGCCCTCTGGATGGTGTGGGGCTCACAGTCTCTCCCTGTATCTTCCCCTTTGGCCGCTTGTCACAACTGGGCGTACCCGCAGCCGCTGGTCAGACTGGCGCCCGAAGCCCCCACTTGTCGTTTTGCTCCCGCGCCTCAGAAACCGCAACTGATTTCATGTCATGCAACCTTGTCTCCGCCCAGAGAGTCTGTAGTGCATGCCCACGCAGGAGGGACTGATATCCCGCAGCCCCGCAGTTTACACTCAAGTCTGAAAAATCGCCTCCCCTGGGGGCTGCACGCCTGGCCCATGGGGTGGAAAAGAGTGGCAGGAAAAAAAGTGGCAGTTTTAAAGACAATCAGCTCCGCCGTGTTCCCTCGCGTGGCACCAGGGCGTGCTTTCTTTCTGTAGATACATCCCCGTTCCCCCGGCTGCCCCTCAGGCTCTCCCGTTTTTGTCTGCTTTGAATCATACCATAATCTGCTGTTGTTCCCCAAACACAGAGCACTTTCCTGCTCGGGTATTGCTTTCCAAAGGGTCGCCTTTGTGGGCTTCCTTCCCCCACGTCCGTTTGTCTTTGGTTATCACTCCGACTGTTCCGACTCCACTCTACCTCTATGTTGATGCTCTTCTTCCCCCTTAGAAATCCAGAAGTGTGAAATATGACATTTCAGGCTGATTTCATGGGTGCTCACAGTGTTCTTGCAGTGTTTGTTGCAGGTATTCAGCTCATTTCAGGGAACTCCCCGAAATGGAGTCACCCGGCTTTCCGCCATCTTCATGCAGACTCCCCACTTCAAGGAATTCTTAAGAATACTTGTTCTTGTGAATTCTTATGAGTTCATTCTGATGAATACTTTTTTACTCTTTATGAATAATTTTAATGGGGCGCTTGGGTGGCACAGTTGGTTAAGCATCTGACTCTTGGTTTCAGCTCAGGTTATGATCTCAGGGTGCTGATATTGAGTCCCGTGTGGGAAGTTAAAAAAATTTTTTTTTAAAACCAGAAGTGACAAATAGAAAACAGATTTAAATAGATTTGAACTCAGCCATATAAAAAAATTACATGAATGAACCCAATGAGAAGGCAAAAATGTTCAGATTGGATAAACAAAGTCTAACTTAAAAAAAATCTCAAAGACACGGATCGTTAATATTAAAAGAATTTTAAATATTAAAAGAGAAGAAGATATGTTGTTTTAACATTATTCTATAGAAGGTTGCATCAGGCTCCCTGCTCAGTGGGAAGCCTGCTTCTCCCTCTCACTCCCCCTGCTTGTGTTCCCTCTCTGGCTATGTTTCTCTCTGTCAAATAAATAAAATCTTAAAAAAAAAAAAAGAAAAATGTTGGAGTGGTTCTATAAATATCACATAATGTAGATTTTTAGAGTAAAAATTATCACTAGAGGAAAATGAGTCATTTCATAGTGATAAAGGAGTTGATTCATCAAAAGGAAATAATAATTCTAAATGATTATGCTGAGTGAAAGAAGGCAGATAAAAAAGACTATATACTGTATGTTTACATTTATATAAAATTCTAGAAAAAACAAACTAATGTATAGTGATAACAAGCAGATCAGTGGTTGCCTAGTGATGGGGAGGATGGTTTACAAAGGAGCATGAAGAAGCTTTGAGGGGTGGACGTGGGCATTATCTTGATTGTGGTTGTAATTTCATGGATGTATTCATACATCACATTTTATCAAACACAATATATGCAAATTATTATATGCCAATTGTACACAAGTAAAATATTTCAAAAAGACAGTTTTTGAGATGCAAAAAAATTCAGTAAGAAAATGCACACAACCCTACTGAAAAAGCGACAAAACTTGAGTTGCACAGAAGTGGGAATCCAAATAGCCAATAAACACGTGACAAATTGTTCAACCTCATTAATAAGAAGAGAATAGCGAATAAAAAAATAACACACATTAGTTGGGCAAAAATTAAAGTTTGACTATACCAATTATTAGCATAAATACTAAAACCTTAAACTTTGAGATGACATCATGTAAGAACATTTTCATGACTTAGGGCTAGGCGAACGTATCTTTTGACACAAAAAGCAACAGCCATAAATGAAAAATCTTTATCAAAATTAAAAAATTCTACTTGTTAAAAGGCACCATTAAGAAAAGGAATGGGCAGTGTGCTGGTTCAAGATGGTGATGTAGGAGGATCTTGAAATCCTCTCCCAAGGACACCCCAAAATTATAGCTACATATAGAACAATGTTCTCTGAAAGAAACCCCCAAACTAGTGGAGCAATGCCTACACATTAGGTTAATGAGTAAAAGAAAAAAAAAACCCACATAGAACTAGGTAGGAGAGGCTAAGACATAGCCTCACCACAGACTCCGCCCCCAACACGGTAACCCACAGTTGGGAGGTAACTCAAAGTCCTGAGATCTCCCCTTGTGAGGAGCTCCCCAAACATCTAGCTTTGAAAGCCAATGGGGCTTTTCTCTGCAAGACCCAGAAGGCTATTTTGAACTGAGCAATCATTCTTAAGTGCTCTCCTGGGCAGACTCATCCACCCTAGGGCCCAATACAAGACAGCTGACTGAGAAGTGCCCAGGCTTTCTTTTTTCTTTTCTTTTCCTTTTTCTTTTATTCTATTTTTAAAAATTTTTATTTTTTCCATAACCCAGCCACCTTATGCCTAATCTCCCACCCCCCAGCAACCCTTAGTTGATTAAGAGTTTCTTATGGTTTGTCTCCCTCCCTGGTCCCATTTTGTTTCATTTTTTCTCTCCCTGCCACCCATGACTCCCTATGCTGCCTCTCAAATTCCTCATATCAGAGAGATCATATGATAATTGTCTTTCTCTGATTGACTTATTTCACTCAGCGTAATACCCTCCAGTTCCATCCATGTCATTGCAAACACAAGGTTTCATTCTTTTTGATGGCTGCTCAGTATTCCAGTGTGTGTGTGTGTGTGTGTGTGTGTGTGTGTGTGTGTGTTTTATATGTTATTTATATATACACACACCACATCTTCTTTATCCATTCATCTGTTGATGGACATCTAGGTTCTTTCCATAGTTGGGCTATTATGGATATTGCTGCTATAAACATTCGGGTCCACGTGCCCCTTCAGATCACTACATTTGTATCTTTAGGGTAAATACTCAGTAGTGTGATTGCTGGGTTGTAGGGTAGCTCTATTTTCAACTTTTTGAGGAATCTCC
>PITA01016732.1:0-45582 GCA_004023965.1 Spilogale gracilis
GGGGGGGGGGCATTAGACCATTTCAAACAACATTTTTAAAAAGCCCAAGCTGATCAGTGTTTGGGGAATCGATTCCTGCAGGCAAGACACCTCTGCAATCCCTAGCCAAGAGATAAAGGAGGCTTGGACTGGAGTCCTGGCAAGATATGGGTGAACTTGGAATTCATCTAGGAGGGCTTGCCAACTAGACTTCCGAATATAGCAGATGTTGGGGGTGAGGGGAAGTTTGGGATCGAGGACTTCTACAATTTGTGAATGGAGTAAATGGAAATATCATTAACGGAGATTGGGAAACGAGTGCATAGTCCTTTCTTCTCAGGACCCTCAACTCAGGAAAGCTTTGACATATAATAGTTCAGTTACATAATGAGTTAACTAGGCTATTAGTGCTAGCCTGGAAACCTAATCAACACTATAACATTTTTATCAAAAAGCACTAACTAAAAATTCCAAACAGTATCTTATAAAGAATCTTCTGAAACATGGTTTAAAGATACAAAACAGTACTACTTTAACCTTCAGTCCTGATCATTGCCCCAGGTGGTTCATCTGGGGCTCCTTCCAAAGCCCAGAGCTTAACAATTAACCCAGTGGTTTGACCCAAATGTAATAACCAGGATATGGATTTGGGCTTTTCCTTTTTTTTTTTTTTTTTTTTTAATAAATTCCAAGAAGATAGTTAAGGGGGAAAGGAGGGTTGTTAAGAAGAGGCAAGAGTTCAATGGGGTGGGAGGACAGGAAGAGATGCTTTTCCAACACAGCCTTGGGAATAAAGCAGCAGAGGCAGAGCAAAGTGAGGACAAGAAGGTTCATCTGTATCTGCTGCTGGGAAGGAGAGGACACGGGGGTTAGTATGAGCAAAGCAAAGGCTAGAGATCACAGTCTTGGAAAAACAGGACATGGGGCATGAGGTTGTCAGATAAATGGGTACCAGCAGATCTCTCCATTAGGCATGCATGTAACATGGAGGGGGGTGGATACACCAGGGTATTATTTCATGCATTCTGAATCCCTGGAAATAAATGAGAGCTGGAGCTTAGGGTTAAGATTCTCTTAGCACAGATAATCAAGAGAGGCTTTTGATTCCTATGCTGTCCAGTGCAAGTCTTCAGGAGACCAAAGCCCATCTTTAAGTATAAATTGGGCTACATAGATCATGAGGCTCATGCATTTTATAAAAATCAAATCAGGAGTTACCTGATTAATCCTTGGATAATTAGAAGTATAATTATGCAACTAGCTCTTTTCCCATTCATTCTCTTAATCAGGAGTTTGCATGGTCTTATTTCCATGAAATTGCCTGCATGCTACACTCTGCAAACAATAAATAGCTACCCCTTTAGCTATTCTGGTTGAATTCTGACTTTTCTGCCACTTTCCCAGACTCTTAACACTCAAAGAATCAGGCCCTTTATCACACCCACTCACTGCAAAGAAGTTACCAGTCTCCTTGCTAACAGTTGCTGTGTTTCAGACATTTCAATCGTTTCGTGACATGAAATTAAATTCATACCAACAGAAGTTATTTTGTGCCATGACATTTCCTTGACTACAGCCCCACTCAAGCATTTACCAACAAAGAAAAACTTTACCACTATAAATGACACTCGGTACCCCCACTACCGACAATACGCTCTTGGCAGAACTGATAAGACCTGATGCTTCCACCTAAGGACTCTCCCCCAAAAGATTTAATGATGGAAGCACACTTTTGCAATGTGTTGTCCTCAGGAGTACACATTCTTCAACTTGCAAGAAAAATCATAAGCATTAATGATAAAGTTAACGATGACAATAATGGTAACTATTGTGATCCATTAAATGTTTAGTGAACACCAGACAATTTGCTAATAACTCTTTGACCTTCTTTGTCTCATTATCACCATAATTGGGAAATCCAATTTCCCATGTTGGAATTGGCCATAACAAAGCACTAATTTACAACCTGTGGTTTGCAGAATGTCTATCGCATAGCATCACGGCCCGAACAGACTATTAATGACCCACTCAATTGGCACTTTTTCTAGTAATCGTCAGTGCTTGGTCTATTAAAAAAAAAAAAGTTCTTTCAGTCATGAGCACTGAGCTACAGCTTATCTTTCTGAAACCACACAATTTCTATCAACTAACTCAGGAAGGGATAAGGTAGGCTTTGGCCAAGTTACACAAAGGTAACCACACCCTCAGATAATTGCACCCTCCAGCAACCCCGAGATTTAGACAATTACTTCTCAGGCATGCCACACACCCATCACAGTCCATTGGATTAAGGCCAACATCCGAACGGGATGGGGGATGGACAAGGCCGAGAGTAGAAAGGAGCTCCATATTATCTTGCCTTCATTTCTCTGTGTATTATTTCTGGCACTTGTAAAATGAAGTTAACGTGGCCAATGCTGCCGCTTCCCTCACATATTTACTGCCAGTCTCCAAGAGTACAATAGACATGGAGAGGAGTTTGAAAAATCCAGAGCAGCCTGTAAGTAAAAAATGTTATGACTTAATGTTGATTGTAATACTTCCCAGACTGGGCAGGTTGTATGATGTCTAGGATACCACACTGTTTTTTTCTTCTTCTAAAGTACTTTTAACTACAGCAAGGAAAAGTTTATGAGACTATGCAGACTCCTAATCCAAGAAGATCATGAGTAGACCCCCAACGGCTATACTTTCCTCAGACACTGCCTCTAATGTAAGACCATGCATCAGGAACTGTTTAAAACCAACTCATTGCAAATGCCATCGCAGAGATAAAAAGCCTCAGCAGACCAGATTCATAAAACCCCAAAATCCAACTAAAACTGTTTTCAAAATGGGGAATGTTGGTGCTGAATTGGACCAGGCAAAATGAAATGATCTCCTATGAACTGCATCATAGCTGACAAAAAGCTCTTATTATCTTCTATTGATTGACTAAGAGTTCCGGTATCTGCTGTATGGCAGTTTCTCTGGCAATCTCGGCAGAGCAGAGTATCTCTGCTACTACCCTAGGAAGTTAAGAAAATTGAAAGCCTTTTGTGCTGCTTTTTCCACTGACAGCCTGAATAGGCTTTTCAAGATAGCCTGGACAATGTGTGTAATATTTTGTTTTAATTTGCAAGGCAGTCTCGTTCATTGTGCTTTGTACAATATGGGTCATTTTCACTCCATTTATACTCAGAGTAAAAAATAACTTGCCGAAGCGGATCTTAAGTATCTAAGTATCTTCTTCTCTCTACACTATGGTAAGACAATGAACTCAGCCTGAGAGTCCTTGGTACCTAGGTGGGCACCTGGTGACCTCTAATCTTGCCTACCAGGCCGTCACAGAGCATAGTTCTGATGACAGAGCCGGGATAATGACCATAAACTGCATTTAACCACAGAAAAATGGGGTAAACAGATTTCTGGCCACCAAAAGCCATTCCCCCCTTCCTACTGCCAAAATCCTAAGTAGTTCAGTTAAAGGACAAAGATCATTTGGTCTCAAGGAAGGCAAACCCCTACCCCACCTCCAAGAATTGAGCACCAATCTCATTCCCCTTTCCCAAAAATCGGGCTAGAGGTGAAGAGGATGTCGCCCAGATCTGAAAAATATGAGAGCAGAAACCTTCTGCATGGGGGCAGGGGCAGGGTATTACAGGGAACCTTCCAAGAAGAGCTGTCTTTAAACACACAAAGACCCTCACATGCAGAATGTTTTTCACCCATTCCCCCTTCTTTCCTTGTGACACTGGTGTAGGACACTATGCCTGCGGCTATGACACTCACAGACCACCATAGGAAAATAAGCCTCAAGTTCAGTGTGCTGAAGATGGCAGAGTGAGAGGAGAGATGGGCATTTGCTCTAAATGAGGATATTCACTCCAGTTCGTCCTCTGTGCCTCGCACCAGATGGTCAGCAATTGACCCCTGTTTTACTCTTGAGTTCTAGTCTTACACCATACATGGGCTCTAACATTTGGTCACTTCTTCTTGGCGCTCTCCTCCTCTCCATGCACAAGCCTGCTGGAACTTGCGGAGTGTCTCCAATGCTAAGAGAGAAAGGACTGAAGCTTGAGCATACAACTACTACTCAGGATGGCACATCAATGCTCATTGGCCCAAGATGAGGCATATATGCTATATGATAGGCTAAGAATAAATACATCCAAAAAAAAAAATGCATCCAAGAAACAGTGATGCAGATCTAAAATCACTCTACATTATCAGTAAGTAAGGCCTCACACACAAAGGGCAGATTTACTATCACAAATGGCTTCTCATGGAGTTGATTCTCTTAAAAAAAAAAAAAAAAAAAGTCATCAGTGAGGAATGAAACAGAGTCCCAAACAGCTTGCACACCAGCAATTTTCTCCCAGATTCTGCTAGGTCTCAACAGCTAAAGGGAGTCAAGAATACTGTGGGTACTTGTTCTGCTAAAAGGTGAGCCAGGATTCAAATTATTTTGAGGTTCCTTCTGTCATTTTAATTGTTCATAGTCTATCCCCAGAGAGAATCATGAGTAAATTTTTTAGACCATTACCTAGCTTGTTGGATTTTTCCATGGGAAATGATGAGGAGAATGTTCATATTTTAAAGTTTTGAAATTAAATTTTCTGACAAAAAGAAAAAACAGCCTAAGATATATATATATATGTATTAATGTGAGGTCCTGAAATTAATAGCATTCTGGGGCATCAGGGTAGCTCAGTTGGTTGAGCATCCAACTCTTGATTTCAGCTCAGGTCATAATCTCAGGGTTGTGGGATCGAGCTCCACACCAGGCTCTGAGCTCAGTGGGGAGTCTGCTTGAGATTCTCTCTCCCTCTGCCCCTCCCCTGCTCACACACTCATGCTAAGACAAATAAATCTTAAAGAAATTACTACTGTTCATCCTCAACATTAACAAATGAGTAAGAGGATATCAAAGGATAGATGAAAAACAGTTCATAAGCAAAAGGGCAACTTCATTCTCCCAACCAGCTTGTTTCTCTGATCAAATTCAAATCTACAAAAGTAAGCAAAAGGGGAAATGTACAGGAGAAATGGAAAAGACCTATTTAGTTAGACTTACCATTAATGAGAAACAAAGAAGTAGTGAACAAAGTCTTTTTAGGAAAAACCAAAACCACAGGCTACCAAAGTACTAAGCACTAGTGATGATTAGACACATTTTCTTAACAACTCAAGAGGTCCTTAGTCAAAGCCAAAAAAAATTAACCAAGAAGCAATGATAGAAAGCAGAATGGAAAAAAATTTACCATTATCATCATGAATTGTCTTTACCTTGAGAATGCATGAGTCAGTGGAAAACCAAACCAACTGGAAGAGCATGATCAAGGTTTTGCTGCATTCATCCGATTCCAGACATCTATTTTCCTAAGTTATAGAGCATCAAGGAGCAAAAACTGTGAAAATGACAGCAATGCCTGGGTCCAACTAGGACACAAACAGCTTCGCCATCACTTTGCCTATTAGGACTTCTCTAAACTGGTGGGAGAGAGCCAGTGAGCACCTGAGAATGGAGGGACTCAGATACCAGCACAACACTCACCACTAGCAGGATGGAGCGCTGAGCTGTGAAAGAGGCATTCACATTGCAAAGGAGCTGTTCTGCTCTCTAGAATGGAAATGGGATCACTGATGCTTGAAACCACTGCAATGGCAACCATCCAAGTGCCAAGGTTAAGAGTCCATCTGTCACTGTGACTTTTAGTAGAGTTTGTGAATTAGCAACTCATGAATCAGTCATTAAGAAACCCAATTGAAAAAAAAATCCGACCTTGGCAGGTGAAGAAAAAGCCAATTAGGTCAAAGGTAGCATCAAAGCATCATTCAAAAAGAGGATGCACCATGTAACATTTAGCTGAACTTGGAAAGAAAAATCTACTGAAAGCAACAGAAAAGTATGTCTTTATGGTTTTGCTAGTGATTGTTAATTCCAGTGAAAGCCGAATGTGGGATTGGATACGGTTCTACCACTTCTGTGGCTTTGCTATGTTTCTGAACAACGTCCAAGGGTCTTACTTTCACATGCTACTGAAAAGCCTAGAGACACCAGGAGAACAGAGCACCCTCGACAGTTGATGTCCTAATTACCTGGAGGTTCCCACAAGACCAGAACCAACGGATGGCTTCCAACTTTCAACCATGTCTACCAGGAATACGTTTCTCACAAATGACTTTATTAAACAGCTTACTTACCTTCACAGTAAGCGGAATCTCCCTGGACAGAAATGTAACCATTCTTGCACTCACAGGTAGCTTTTGTATTCCAGTTTTTACACTCTGAGTTTTCACCACATTTTGGGCCTTCTGCACAAAAGTTATGACCTAAAAGAAGTGAATGAAATTTCACATCAGAAGAGAGCCAAAAACTTGCAAGTCATTAAGGGTGAATTCTCTTCCACCTATCAGCACATAAACACTTACCTCGGCAATGTGCGCAAGGGTGGGCTAGGAAGGGAGTGGGAAAGGAGGAATGGAAAACTCTGGACTGTCTCAGGCTCGGGATGTTTTTCCTTAATGCTCAAGCCAGTTCGTTCCAGAAGGCTTTGAACCATGCTAACCCTGAACCCCCTTCTCACCACTTTCTGACATAACCAGTCTTTTTATAACCGCCTAACCACAAAATTTATGATTCATAGAAAATATATAGAATGGATCTATGTGAATATATAAAATAAAACTAATACGACCAGAATATTATCAGTATCTCTTAATGACACTTCCCCTTCCAGCCATCAAAAATAACTACCCTGAAGTTCGTGTTAATCACTCCCTTGCATGTTTTTATAGTTTGGCCACATACAGGTACTTATTTTTAAATAGATCATTCAGTTTTGCCCATTTTGAACTTCCCGTGAAAGAAATCCTATTTTAAATATCCTCTATGATTTTTCTTTCTTTCTATCCATCCCTGATAATGCCTGTAGCTATAGCTCATGCATCAATGCTCTATAATATTCTGTAGCATGAACACTGCAGCATCTGTCCATTAGGCTACAGATGGGCACTGGGGTGACTTGTAGGTTTGGAATCACAATGCTGCAACGAGCATCTGTGAATGGGTTTCCTAGGGGCATCCTTTTTAAACCGCGTGATAAACATTTATTTTCCCAACATTCTTTCTGAATCTCAGCATTCCTTCCAGGATAATTACTTTTCTCCCTAAAATACCCTTTCGACCCTCCTTTCGTTCGCCTCCACTTCTAGGCAAGAAGGAGACCCTCAAACTCACTGACATCTAGATAGTAAGTGGAGATGCCAGGGTTCTAAAATTGGGTCTCATGAACCCCAAGGCCCATGTACTTTTAACCTTATCATACATGCTTCTCAGCAAAACTTAGGGATTAAAAAGTGAAAGGTTCAGCTGCTCTTCAGTCTGGCCATAGACTTGTGACCTGTTAACTTCCCCTCATCAAAATCAGAGCAAAAACTTAACTTGCTGGAAATCTGCAAGTTCTGTATCCAAAAACATTTCTAGGAGGGTTTTAAAGGCTTGTAATAACCATTACTAATAATGCCTAGACATCATAGCTCTCATTGCCAGAGAAAGTGACTGGACTTCCCTCACCATGTCAGAACTGATCAATAATTAAGTTGTCACATTTTCTTTCATTGTGAAGCCCAACTCAAGGTCATGTGTGCATCCATTATGACATGTAGTCTTTGTTTCTTCTTTTTCTTTCCAGGAGACTGCAACTGTCCTTTTCCTTCTGCATGTATTTGACAGGCAGGAAAAAAGCCACTCAAACAATGTTGATGTCCCAATGCATCTTTATCAAGCATATGCCATGTCAATCCACAATGAAGGGAGTTGAGTAAATTGTATTTCAAGGACAATGAAAGGCCCATGGGACAAACCAACCTTAATGTCAAATCTACTGCGGTTGTGACCGACCACTGTGCCAAAAGCATGTGTTTCATTTATTGATCCAGACCTTCTTTCAAGTGGTATTTATTCACTGCCCGCTTGCCTTTCTGCAGGAGTGAATAACCAATGTTTATTGGGGCATCTACTTCTGCAGACTGAGGCAATGCAAGTTTCTGGGAGCAATATAAAGATGAGTGAGACCTGTTCTCTGCCCACAAGGAGAATTACAAGCAAAGGGGAGAGACATCAAATACAGGGGGTGGTGTAAATACAAGGCCATCTATTTTAAGTGAGATGTGAATGGTATAAATAATCAGTGTTTCAAGGAAGGAGAAAGCACTTCTAGATGATGTAAAACTGACCTTGGGTTCATCACAGATAGAAACATGAGAAGGGGTGAGGAGCAAATCCTACAGAAAGGAAGGGGACTCCAACCCATGAGGAAGAAGGGTGCATGTGGAGAGAGTCAAATAATCTGGCACCAATGTAATGACAGTAATTAACATTTACTGATTACGTACTATATACCAGACACTCAAGTGTTTTACATGCATTGGCTCATTTAGCTCTATTAACAACCCTATGAAATCAAAGTAAATATCTGTATTTTAAAGATGCCGCAGCTTGGAGAAGTTAGTTGTGGTAGATACAAAGAGCCAGAACCCAGGTCTGAGGCCAAGGTTTTATCTCACTAGGCTATTTCACCCCCCTCACCAAAGCAACAAACTCCTAAGCATTCGACATCCAGAAGGTAAGATCTCCTTGTTCCATGTGTAGATTGAAACAGACCACAAATTAGGTTTCTTCTCATTCTCAGTATATCTCTACTTTCCATGAGGAAACTTCAACTATTTTTAACAAAAAAAATCCTAACTTCAATCACTCCAACTTCTTTATGTCTGATTCTTTTGTCTCAACCAAAGCTTCCCACACAAAGGTAATTGTATGGATGGCTTAGAGATGGATGGACTTATGGCCAGGCAGAAATAGGGGAGGGTAAATTAACAAGAGAATGAACAGAAGAATCAATCCACGGTGGCATTTAATGCCTCTACCCTCTGAATCAGGCAGAAGGCAAATGTGACTGGTTTGTTAGTCACCATTTTTCTTTCTTTCAGCATTTTTATTGAGGTGCAATTTACATACCGTAAAACTCACCTCTTGTCAAGATACGCTTTGATGATTTTTAATACATTTACACAGTTGTGCAGCCATGACCACAATCCAGTTTTAGGATACTTTCATCACCCCAGCTGGACATCCTAATTCTTTAAACTCCACCCCAGCATCGGAGTTGGCTGCCAAAAGTCATAAACCTTCGATTCTCCACATTTCGGAATCCTTCCAAAGGGTCTGTCTCTCTTATCTGATATGTCTCAATAACATGACGTTTGGGATACAGGTCCTTCCCTTCCCCGGCTATCTGTCTTCGGTTGCCACCACAATCTCTTCAACAAGTCCTCTAGCTAGTCCCTGGGGTAATTTTTTTTCTCAGCTGGTTATCAACATAGTCCAATGCATCAGATTACTGAAAGTCACCCTCTTTCCTAAATCAATTTTTTTTTCAAAATTAGAAACTGAGGCCAGATTGTGGACAACACACACACAGCCCAGTATTCAAGTTCTTCTACATTGACTTTTTCCTTGACTATTTGTAATAAGTGACTTGAGCCTCCAGAATTATCCTCCTACAGTAGAGGAATATAGCAAGTTCTTTTAACTAGCACTGGCACTAACACAAAATTATAAAAACTGCTATTTACTGACTTCTTCCAACATGCCAGGTGTAGTGTTAAGCCTATTAAACACCTTACCTCACAAAACCCTCAATGCTCCAAAAAATTACTATTAGCCTTACTTTACACATTAGGAAAATGTCATTGAGACTTGAACTTTTTTTATCCAAGTTAACATAGTCTGGAAGTGGCAGAATCATGATTTGGTTCTCAGGGTCTTGTGAAGAACACTAAGAAAATAATTCTTCTGAAATTTAAATACTTGGGAGCTTAGACAACAATGGTTACACTCAGTGGATTATAACCCATCTATGTCCCACAAAAGGTTTCTAAATAGGTCCACTTAGGACCCAACTGCAGGTTCTGTCAATCTGTTCTCTGCAGAAACTGAGTGTAGGGCAATGCTTGCACTCCATCATTTCTTTTTCTTTTTCTTTTTTATTTTTAAGATTTTATTTATTTCACAGAAAGAAACAGCCAGAGAGGGAACACAAGCAGGGGGAGTGAGAGAGGGAGAAGCAGGCTTCCCGCCGAGCAGGGAGCCCGATGTGGGACTCGATCCTGGGTCTCCGGGATCATGACCTGAGCCGAAGGCAGTCGCTTAACCAACTGAGCCACCCAGGCGCCCCAAACTCCATCATTTCTTGCCCCTAGTTGAGGACATCTGTCCTTCCCTAGAAACAATAATAAAGGCTCAGAATCCCCTCTAGAGCAGAGGAAATAGCACTGACTATCCAGCATATCCCATGTTACAGGTTCTATCATTAGAGACAACAGCCACTTGGCAATCCATCTAGATGTCCTCGCAGGCACTCACAGGTCACTGAGCCAGAACCAAACTCTTGATCTTACTTCCCAAATCCATGCTCTCTGGGCTCTTCACATTCACCTGCATGCAGCACCTTTATCTACCTAAACCAGAAAACCAGGAGTCATCTTTGCCCTGACCCCTCAATATACTGCCCCCCTCAACCAGTTCCTAATATGGCAAGAGGCTAAGTCACTTCAAGCCCTTGAATACCTATCAGGCCAAAGTAAATGTGATCTGGAACAAAGGAATCTATAAACACACAGAGAACTATACCATGTTCCTCTAGAGGCAAATATATAGCCAATTTCTCTAACACAATTTAACCTTTTTCACTAAAAAGAGTTGTGATATTATTAAAACATATGGCACTATTACATGTGGTTCTTCACATGCTTCATTATCATGGAACATACATTGAAAATACTGTTTCAATTTTTATAGAAATCTTTTAAATACATGCATCTACATCAACTGAAAAGTATTTTCTAAGTTTTATACTTTGAGACCACAAACCTACCAGTCCAAGTTTAAGTTGCTAATAACCAAAATCACCTCAATTTCCTTACAATAATCAACAAAGCCACCCTAGAAATGGAACTTCTCAAGAGCTTTCCAAGGAGTCCACATTTAGTGCACATAAAATATGGGGGAAATTTTTGAAACACTATGAAAATGAGACCCTGATACTTCTCAGCAGTGGTGGGGGCGGGGAGTAGAGAGAATAAACAGAGGTTGCCTGCTCAGATTAAGTTATGATTTACTACAAGTGTACTTAACTAGGCAGAGACTCCATGTTCTCAAATTGGATTCTGTACATTAATTTTATGTTGTATCTCCTGAGCATATCATTTCCTCCTCCACTTCACTGTAAAATGAAAAACCCATCCTAATACAAACTATTATCATCTCTCAAATGGACATGGCCTCATTTTCCTTCCTGTTCCCCTTCTTGCCCAGTCTCTAATCCATTTTGCTCACAAAGGGACTGTTTTAAAACACAGACTGAATCATGTCACTCTTCCCCTTAAAAAAATCTTCCAACAGCTTCCATTTTACTTAAGAAAAATACAAAAATCTTTAACTTGGACTTTAGTCAACAAGACTACCTCTCTCCCTCCATCTTTCCTCTCCAGACTTTTCTTTTAGTTCTTCTAGACTTCCAACCTCTTTCCTGATTCAGTCCTCACAAGTTGTTCCACTGACTCATAGCATTATTACACACCACTGCCAGAGAAATTTCTACTCAATCTTCAAGTCCCAGCCTAAACAATAGCCCTACAGAGAAAGCTTCCTTGTCTCCCAAGTCTAAAGAAAGCCCCACTATTTTCTTCTATGCCACCCTATTATTCTGGCTCATAGCAGTGATCATAATTACTATGTATTTATTTCTGTGTTTACATAATGTTTATCTCCTCATTGGAAGCTCAATTTTTCAAGAGAAAGGACTGTGAAGTTTGGTCACCTCACACCTAAGGCAATATCCAACACATCACAGGCAGTCGAGAAATATTTGTTTAGTTAATGACGAAATCTTCTCAGTCCTCCAAATCAAGAATTGAGAGTGTTTTAAAGATAAATACACCAAAGCTCAAAGATGTTAACTACCTCCCCTAATTACAATGCTGGTTGGTGATGGGTGAAATAGGGCTAAAAACCGAAATATGATTCTAATACCCCGTCTCTCTGCCCCATCCCACATGACTACCCAGCCAGCACTTTAATCATCAAGGGACATTCCAGGAATGCTAACCTTGGCCCAAGGAGACCAGGACTCCACCAGCCATAAACTTTCTCTAATCCATGACATGTATTCATCTTTCCAAATGAACAAACCTTGTTTCTTTCTCCAGGACACATTCCATTTGCCACCAGGACACTCCAAGTCAGAGGGAAAATAACTTAATCCCATGACAGAATATCATCTCTAAATAAGACACTAAGATGAGTGAGACCCACTTGGAGCTCAGGCTCAAATGGTGAACATGAGCAGATACTCAGAGAAAGACACATTATCTAGAGAAATGAGATTCCAGGTCTTATGTGAATGTCTCAAGTTTAGTTCCTAGGATGGGCACCATTCATTCATATGACAAGCACCTACCAGGCACCCAGGAACAGTGTGAGGCAATAAACAGAGAACAACAACAAAAATGTTGTGAACAGTATAAGAAATGACCAATGTGCAGCACTGGGTTTTAAGGAGACGCACTGATGAAGAGGAATAAGGTGATTCAAGAATGCATCCTAGACAAGGGTCCTATGAAGCAATGTGAAGGCTGAGGGAGGCTGACTGGACAGAGGGTAGGAGGAGTTCCAAACAAATGAAGCAGCATGTGCCTATATCATGTTCAAGGAAATTAATGAAGAAACAGAAATGCTGAGGTCACACTTGTATAGTTGTGAATAGTCTAAATTTGAGCTCCCATAATGGTCCTCTGTCTGGAGTTCTGTTGTTAGTGGAAGACCGTAACACGAACAACTGGCTGTCTTTAAAGCCATTGGCCTCATCTGCATATAGCAACCCTACATGTTATAATGAACCCCCCCCACTGTCACTCTCTAGATGCCACCGCACACCCTTTATAAGGATAGCAAAACCCTCCATCCATTCTGCTGCATCTCTGGCTTCTATAGCCAATAATGGACAGGCACCTTCATTATTCACTACTGTGACTTCCACAACAAGGAAGGAGTAGGCTGTTAGCCTGGGCAGGACTTGATTTGTCTGAACAGCTCAAGTTTGATTCCACAGAGCACACCCTTTCTTGCTCCCAATATCCCACCCCCCTAACGTGTCCTCCTGCAGGTCAAGCAAGTTGCCTCTGAAATGATGTACATGGACAATGAAGAAATGCACTCCGAACTTAAATCCCAGAAAATCTTTCATATCCCTTCTGCTTGACCAACCTTGGAAGTTACAAAGAAACTAAGGGATACTAAATATAGTATATTCCATGTGCCTCATTGGTAAGGAGAAAACTCCACCTATGTTCAGCCTACGAGGGATATGGACCAAAGATCCTTTATGAAAATTGAACACACATACGTACTCCATAAACAACATATATACCATAGAAGCCTGGGCCCTTGAGAGTGAGGACAATTCTCTACTTCCTTGTTGACAGGGTTAGGTCAAGAAGATGAGCCCAGTAGAGACTGAGCTCTAGACTCTCCCAGATTCTATCTTAGAAAGCAATCCATTTCTTCGCCAATGGTCTACATGTAAGGATCTCCCTATCCAAGCCAGTCTGCCCTTACTTCCACATCTTCTCTCTCAGACAATGTTCCTCTTTCCAGAGGCTCCGTGGGCCCCAATACACAGCAGCACTTGTGGCCAATGACATCGCGGACACCAGGAGACTGTACTCACCTTCAAATGCCCTCCACTCCCAGCCTCAACAGTTAAGCACAGAACCCTGTCATTCCAGTCCACATCAGCCCATGGCTACTGGGAGATTGATCAGATTCCATCTCTCAGTATGCACAGGACCTGCCCCAGCTGCTAACTGCCAGTTCCTCTATTTAGGCACTAGATAATATACTCATTAAGTGCCTCTTTCCCCAGCCTCTTTTAATCTCAAATACCCTGAAAATCCTCTCCCTAAAACCATCTCAATTACAAATTCTGACGGAGACTAGAATGACAAGGAAGACTAAGGGGGAAAAAATCATATGATGCCAATAGTCTTGGGAGGATTTAATTGAAGGGCATAAAATCTTAAATAGAACAAATAATCTCAACTCATTTCAGTCCAGGCCAGATGACAAGGCAAGTGAGCATGAATTAAAATTACAGATAAACACACTGGGAACAGATGTTGGCAAGAACTTTTTTCCCAACACCAAAAGTCTTAAACATGCAGCAAATACCCTCCAAAGTCATTGGCGACATTGAAGCTACAATTAGAGTCAATTATGAGGAGAATAAAACCCTGAGGAGTGTGTCAAGAATTCCGGAATGGGCCAAATGACTGGTGGGTTTTCCTAGAACAACTTGGAGGATGCATGGTTAACACTGTTGGCTTTTCACCCCTGTTCAGCGGAGCCCACTGATGATTCATGAGCTTGTTATTCTGGGGCTACATTCACTCTTTATTACGTCTTCCCAAGCAGAAGCACAAATGTCACTCTGGTGCCCACTCCCCCTTTTCCACCTCACAGCCTCACATTTACGTGGTCAGGCTCCAGCTACAGTCACTGCCTTAACATAATGATGAAGGTAAGTGAATTGCAGGCTATTGGCACAAACCATCCTGAGGCAACAGAGAGAAAGGGCAGCCGTGACAAGGACTGTTCTGGTTGTTATTACTGGTGAGGGATACCCTGGGCTTCAGCAACTGCAGAATGGCCTCCTCCTGCCAACGTCCATCACTTTTTGGCTTGTGTCTGCCCTAACTGTCCTATAGTCCTTTCCTTAGGTGCATCCTGGCTGCACCAATGGCCCTGTGGATTTAGCCACCAGTTCAACTGATTACCTTCACTTTTCTTTAAAGGGAAAGGAATTAGTTATAGCATTTGGTATGACCCAAGAGTCAAAGAAGCAAAGTGCCTAAGCCCCTAGTCTGGATATCAGTTCTGTTGATAAAGCAAACACCCTAAGTCTGTCAGAGTCCGCTATTCTTAACTCCGTGGTGTGAGGTTTAATTCCTACAAAGAGAAAAACTCAGGGAAAAGTCTTCATCTCTCTCCCTGACTAGTAATGGGGGAGGCAGTGGCACACTGCACATCCACGTCGGAAAATGGGCATGACTCAATAAAAATCAGTTTCAGGCCAAGTGTATTCTAAATCAGAAATGAGAAGCAGCTCACCTCTAGACCCCAAATGCTTATTCTTGTACCACCTTTGTGAAGAGAAACACGAAGAAAAGGGGCAATAAATCCAAGTGAATTAAGAGAATAAGGTGAATAATGAAAAGTATTTAAATTGTAATAGAAATGGGGAAAGCTTCACATAGAAATACTGAAATAAAAATGAGCATTTTCTGTCTGGCTTTAAAAAAAAAATCAGTTTCAGAATCAAGGCAATGAGTTCTAACGTGACAAGTTATAACTCAGCAAAATGGGTTCAACATTATTTCATATATGAAATAACACAGAGTCAACAACAGAGCTGATACTAAAAACCATTTCCTTCCGAGTCACAGATAGGACAGTGACAGTATTACTCTATGTGGTCAGACTGTATCTCCATATACCTCATTTCCTATATTTAAAGAATTCATAAGATACAATCGTTAAAATGTCTTTAAAAAAATGAGCACTTTCTAAATATTTTATAGCCAGCCAACTGGGGCAGAAAGCAAGAAGCACTTTCCATGCTTTCTTAAATTTCCAATCTAAACCTCCTCAGGTAGGAGTCCTAATGCAAATAAACCCCACAAAACTCCCATTCCCTAAGCAGGCCCAAAGATAGCTGTGATTCAGACTTCTAAGGAATTATAGCTCTCATGGGATGATTTCCCTCAGACTAATGACCTGAGATTCACAGTAAGACAGAGAGGTGATAAATGTGCTAATTAAAGGCCCTTCATGCAGGTATTGAGAAAGGCTACAGCCACTTCAGTTTCTGTAATCAGTAACAGCTGGGTGGCAGAAGCCACAGAGCTGAAATCACATCATGGTGCTCATCCCCAAAATACACATTTCAGGTCTTACTGCCTGCCAGTCAGTATACAATCTCAATCCACAAAGCAAATGGTACAGCCTCTCCATATGCAGGCCAAAAATTACTTTACACAGACATTGAGTGTTTGTCACCTTTTCATTGCTTTCTGTTTTACGAAGGGGAAGGCGGGGGGGGCGGTTTGCTGTGTAACAGGCTTTTGAAAAGGCCCAGTGGGCTTTCCAAGTCTTATCAGAACAGAAATGAACCAAACTCTCCTCTTCTTCCAAGACACAGAAAACAACACAGAGGAAAATGTAAAAGACAGCTAGAAGTCCAAGGAGAAAAATATTTCCCATGATATTACAAAAGATTATGATGCTACATCTGAAGATCCTCTTGGAAAATATTTGGAATTAAGAGATCTGGAATTAAGTTCATGGAGAGCATAGTTTGAGACCACACACCTTGGAGCTCACCTGAGTTGCCTTTCTGTCAATTGTCATGTAAGTTTTGCATTTTCAGAATAAAGACACTAACCCACCATACAGGAAAAAAATAAATAAATAAAGCTCCTTTCCTTTCTTTTTCTGATTGCCGGCTCTGCAGAGCAAGTCCAAGCATGCGGACAAGGGGGCTGGGTGTTGTGGGCTCTGCTCTGCATTAACAGAAAGGGTGGTAACAACAGTAAATGGCGCTGGAAAGGGCCTTTGTCTACACTAATGCTTTCTCCATTCCCATGCCTGAAGTCTGAGTTGGGAGTAAATCAGAGAACCCTAAGAGAATCCTTATACCAGAATGGTTTAATTCAACCCATTCCCCAGGAGAAGGCCCTCCTCACGGTATCTTTTCTGAAGACATTGTCTTCTTCCTGTCAAAATGCAGAGTTGTCAAAGAGAATAAATAACTCTCTTAGATACAGACAACTTCCAAAAGAACTATCAGCAGTGCCCTCCCAGCAAAGTAGTTGGAGCGCCTGGGTGGCTCAGTTGGTTGGGCGACTGTCTTCAGCTCAGGTCATGATCCCGGAGACCCAGGATCAAGCCCCACATCGGGCTTCCTGCTCGGCTGAAGCCTGCTTCTCCCTCTCTCATTCCCCCTGCTTGTGTTCCCTCTCTGGCTGTGTTTCTCTCTGTCAAATAAATAAAATCTTTAAAAAATTAAAAAATTTAAAAATTTTAAAAAAGCTAGTAGTTTCCTGCCAAAGAAGGAATCAGGAGAAAGAAGAAAATCCTCAGTTTCACGAACTGGTCCTCTAGGAAGTTTTACTCCTGCCTCCCACTTTTCCCTCAAAGCTGTGTCGAGGTTTGCTAAAAGCCGGCAGGCTGCAGCAGTGGGACCTTGAATCAATCTATTTTTCCATGAGAGATCCCAGCTCTCAGGGTCTTCAGTGGTAAAGCAGTGCACACATTCTGGAGAAGTATTACTAGCAGAAGCAGTGACACCAGGTCTATTGTAAGTTGGGTCAGAACAATGAAATTCCTCTTGAGTTTCTGTGGGATAATCAATGATTCTGCTCTAATGAAACCATAAGTCAGGAAAGATTTACATAAACTGAGTCTCAGTTGGCACCTCCACAAATAGCAAGTGACGGATCGTGCATTAAATTATTAGGGCTACATTACCACCCTATCACAGTTACTAATAAATGTATCCCTCTGAAAATTCCAGTCAATCTTTAAGTGTTTCTTCAGCATCTCAGGCCCTAATATGCTTGTAGCCAAAAGACAGGTGAATCAGGGAAGATACTCTGATGGCATGATTAGCCACTCTTGGTTATCAACATACTAAGTTGTCCTAGAAAATTTTTTTAAGATTTTATTTATTTGAGAGAGAGAGAGGATATACAAGCAGGGGGAGTAGGAGAGGGAGAAGCAGGCTTCCTGCTGAGCAGGGAGCCCGATGTGGGGCTCGATCCCAGGACCCTGGGATCATGACCTAAGCAGAAGGCAGACGCTTAACGACTGAGCCACCCAAGTACCCCTATCCTAGGAATTTTTACCAAAATGTAGCTTTCTTGTGACCAAGCAGAGAAACCACCACAGAAGGTGAATACTCCATGATAAAGAACATTCCTATGTATCAGAGGATGCTAGATGAGGGGGTCAACAAATTTTGGGCTGCGACCTCTTCTTGTAAATGAAATTGTATTCTAACAATCACACTCACTCATTTACCTATTGTCTTAGTTACTTTGGTGAAACAGTGGAGATGAATCGTTGCAACAGAAACCTTCTGGCCCACAAAGCCGAAAATATTTACTTGTGGTCCTTGCCAGAAAGTCGCTGGCAGCCCTTGTGCTAAAGAAAAGATAGAATAAAGTGAAATATGGAGTAACCTACGCTAAACCACTATGGTCTGGAAGACTTAAGGGGGAGCCAGAAAGGATCCAACTCTGTAAGTATTTGAAAATGTGATAAAGGATGTGTGGCCGGCACAGCTTCTACATAATAGAGAGGAGTGTGACTGGATTTATTCTGTAAGATTTTGAATCAATTTCAGGTTCTCCCAAACCACGTAATTCTACCAGGGCGAGTCCTTTCAGAGAGGAAAGGTTATGTGATCCAGGGCTTGACAACAAAAAAATGTGGAAGAGAAGAAAGTCCAAGAAAAGGAAGCCAATTCCTGCCAGAGAATGAATTAGTATTTAAGTGTTACTTAGCTAAAGCGTGATTTTTTCCCCTTTGCGCGAAGTAAAAAAGTTGTATGTAATACTCTGAATAAAGATTCACTATCGGTGTCTGTCAGAAGTGGTTCACAGAAAGAGCTAAAGAGTATGCCTACCCATTAATGCCACTCATGAGAAAAATCTAATAATGATGAGGATTATAATAACCATTACTGCAGGCCTTCTTACAGGAATGGTCACTTACTGAACATTTACCACATGCTAGACACGATACTAGGTACCTCACTTAACCCTCCCAGCAGGCCTGAGTAGTAGCCTATCATGACCCTCAGTTTACAACTGGTGCAAAAACGGCTGAGAAAGGTAACTAGCATACACAAGTCTGAACCCCTGTTACTATCTTCACACTATTCATTAAACCCTCCTGTGCCCCACCCTCATCCCAACCACAGCCCCACCACCAAGCCCCCCTTACCTCTACAGACACTGCAGCACTGATTCTCTGGGAGAATGTGGTCCTTTTCTGAGCAGTTCAAAGGAGGGCACGGTTCTGTAATTTTTACCAAAACTCCACCCTGGAAGCCAAATCATCAGGAAAAAAAAAATGTTCATATTTTTTAATTGATGATACAAATCTATAATGCTCATTGTTAACAGCTTGCAGTGATAACAAGCTTCAATAATTAAGAATATTCCCAGGAATTCCACAATGATGACAAAGTCACAAATGAAACTGATGAGACTCCTGGCAGAGAAAGCCTTCTTTTCTATGTCTAAACAGCCTCAACTTCAATAATTTTCAAGTAACTTCTACTCAGCAGGTGGTCACGAACAGTGGAACGCTACTAAGATAACAGGCTGTTGGATGGGGAGCCCTAATTTGTAGGGTTTGTGGATTTCTGTGGTATGAATACCCTGATGATGACCAATTTTGAATTACCAACATGGTATCACTGAACAGAGAGTTGGGAAGTCATATACAGTGAGCACTCCTGAGCTTTTATGAGGCAGCTTTAGCACCCTGGATCACATGCACCGTGAACCCAGATACGTAACACATTTTCTTTATACTTGGTGTGTTCCTAGTTAGAGTGCAGTTAGAGAAAAACAATCTCAAGGAAAAACCCTACAAAAGTATGGTAAGTGCTAAAAAAATATTCTACAATTAAGGTATGAATGTGTCATAAGAGAACCATGTTGTCCAGGTAGGGAGAAAATAATAAAGAAGATGCCACATTTGAATAATGGTACAAAGAAGAATAGACTTTCCTGGCAGACAAAACAGGCAAGAGCCAAAGTACCCAAGTATGAATGATCTGAATGAGGGTTAGAGGAGCACTAGATTTTTCCCTTTATGTAAATAAAATCACTTATAATAGAATTTTAAATATTCACCTGGTGAGTCTTTCTGACCTCATTCATCAAAGGTCTTCTTTGGTAATAACACTAGCATCTGTAATAGTTTTACTCCGAATTCTAAAAATTAGTCCATTGATTACTATTAAAAAAGGGTTTGAGAGTATTTTATTGAAGACACTGAGTTTTTCTCTCCTAGTCCTAAAATGCTGTTAAGTCAACTAAGAATCAAGCTTGGGAAAAGGAGTCTCATTTAAGGTGAAAAGGTACTTCTCAACATAGATGGGGGAAGAGGATGGAACTAGACAGCCAGGAAGGACAGGAGAGATCCAGTTTCTGAATTTCTGAGACACTATCCTTCCTGTGGACCATGGGACAGGAACTCCCACTTCATCAGGCCCATCCATTCCCAATTAGGAACATTAACAATCATGAACATACTAAGTTGATTTCTAACTACTCCTCATTTGGATAATTTGCACCATGGCTTCCTCTCCTTTCTCGTAATTTTTAGCCTGACAGTTCTGCCTCTGACATTCCTTATAGTGTCTTTTCGTCCTCCTTGTTCTTGATTTCTTGATCTGATTCAAGTTATCCAGATCTCTTGCTTTTCTCTTATCTTAAAACTGGCCCAAAGATCTGAGAATGTAGCCTGCTGGGCATGCTCAGTCTCCTTCCAGCTAAAGTTCCCTTCTCACCTCTCAATCCAGGCCACACCGAGGGGCACCCAGCCCAGAGTTTGCGCTGGTCCTAAGCCACTGTGCCTACCCGTTGTACCTTAGTTCCTGCATCAAGGACTCAAACCAATCATTACTAACCGTAGATATTAGTAACCTTACCATCCATAGCATAAGCTTTAATGCATAGGAAATCAAAATGCTTACTCACCATTAATGCCTCTGCTTCTATCTGTCAACATTAATGCATTATCTACTGCCTCCTTGCATAAATAAGAGTGATGGACACTGTTGGATCCCTTTTAGGAGTCTTGTGTGCCCATCCCCCACTTCTAAATGCTTTACTGCTAACGGTTCACCTTTGCCACTCGCAGAAGGCAGTCCTTGGGCACCGGAGCTACTCTGCCATTAAGGGAGCAGACAGTTACCCACAAGTTCTACAGCCCCACCACCATAAACCAAAGCCAGGGACTGATGGGCATGGGAGGCTCTTTACCTCAAGGGACGCCCATAGCTGGGCTGTAATTTATACTCCAACATCTCTCCTGGAACCAGGGTATGCGAGGCCTTTCATCCGAAATCCCATCCTTGCTCAGTTCCCTGCCTTTCCCCAACCTGCATCCTCCACACCCTTACTGGTTGCTCCTGAGAGCACTACTTTAATCGATCATTCGTACTGAAATCCTTAGTGTAGGGTCTGCTTTTAGAGGAACCCAAACCAGGACAGTAAGAAATATTTCATTCTGGCTGTCAAAAATAAAACTGCTCAAGATTATCTCTAGATGGTGAGATTCTGGAACAATTCCCTTTCTCTTCCTTGTACTCTTTCCTCTATATTCAAAATTTTGGCATCTGAAGTATGTATTTGCTTTTGTCAAAAGAGGCACATATTGCATGGAGCACTGGGTGTGGGACATAAACAATGAATCTTGGAACACTGAAAAAATAATGTAAAAAAAGAAATATTGAAAATGGTATTAAAACTTTTTTTAAAAAAAAAACAGTTTTTTTTTTAATGAAAAGGGCTTGCCCTGACTGCTGATTAAAACAGACAATTCTAATCAACCTTTAACATATTTAATGAGGAAGATCATAATTCCAAATGTTTCAATAGAGATAAACTCCTTTACATGATTTTGAAAATAATAGGAACTGTGATTACAGTAACATTAAGTGCCTCTACCTCCATTTAATCCAGCCCCATAATTAGGCACCAAACCTTTTTTTTTTTTTAAAGATTTTATTTACTTGACAGAGAGAAACCCAGCCAGAGAGGGAACACAAGCAGGGGGAATGAGAGAGGGAGAAGCAGACTTCCCACCAAGCAGGCAGCCTGATACGGGACTCAATCCCGGGTCTCCGGGATCATGACCTGAGCTGAAGTCAGAGGCTTAACCACTAAGCCACCTAGGCGCCCCAGCACCAAACCTTTCTTAACTTTATTTTCAAAACTATTTCTGGTAAGAAGTACCTGATAATTAACATTTTTAAATCCTCCTGATTATAGTATATTATTTTATGACCCTAGAACCCTGTGTTAGTAGAAAAATACAATTCTTCCTTTCTTTCTCATTTAGAGTGGCAGTTTCTGTGTCATTGGTCAAATATAAACACTTTCCAGTTCTTTACTAATCACCTGTGCTTCAACCTGAATTTCTAACATCATCAAAACTCACATCATTAAGTCAAAAAACTGTCACTAAAGAATTGCTGTAGGTCAGGAGCAATTGAATAAAACAGTAAGACCATGAAGAGCTTTATTCATCTTCATTTAAAACAACAACAACAATATGTTAACTTCTGAAAACACTTGCTGAAATATTTGAAACAAGAGTTTGTTTCTTGTTCTTCACATGTTTTATCTCACTGAAGCCACCCAACATCCTAGGTGGTCCTCTGCCAGCCCCAGACTGGAGACCACCTCATCAGCTCTCGCTGTGCGCAGGTCCAGTGGCCTGCCTTGTTGACCGAGGGATCGCGGAGCCCTCACTGCCACACCTTCCCTGCCTTTGCCAGACTGAGGAGCGTCCACACACAGCATCCGCTGATGCAGAAAGATCACCATACCTCCATCCCCACCAGACTCTCTGAAGCAAGAACATCTCTGCCATTCCCAGGGGCAGCCAAGAAAGGGGAGGATGGGAAATACAATAGGAAAGTCAGAGGGAGTTAACCACCCCCTCCCCAGGGTAAATTCTGGCCTGGGACAGACAGGAAACAGCTAAGTGCCTTTCCTCCACCCACCAGGGCCCCAATAAAGAACTGGATTCAAGCTCCTCCAGATCTTCTTCAGATCTCTAAACGTCTCATTCTCCTCCATCTTTAAAGGAGCTTCCTTTCTTTTCCTCAGGGATGTGATGAAAAGCAAATGAAATGGTGTAGTTACAAGCACTTCCAAAGATGGGCTATTCTGAGGCCCAGTGGTTCCTGCGGGTCTCTTTAGAGATGCCCCACAAAACCAGCCCTGCTTCCTTGAAGGACTGTGGCTTCCCTGCAATGCATGCCCCCTCCTTCCCTTCCTTCCCTCTTGTTTCTCATCCTTACACTCTGAAGATGGCCCCTCACCCGAGGAACTGCACCAGCTAGCCCCCAGACTTTGTGCAAATAGTACCTCTGGAGAAAGGCCTTCTCAGACCACCCACAGCCACCCAAAAGCTCTGTCTCTTCAACCGGTTCTGTATTTTTTTTATAAGATTCAGCATTATATTATATATTGTTTATTATCTGTCTCCCGCTATAGACTGCAAGTTCTAAAACAACAGGGACTTGGTTGTGTTCACTGTTAAATACTCAGAATCAAGTACCAGGCTAGTACTGAGCACTTGATCAAGGTAAGTTATCTGAATGATTACTGAACATCTCTGTTTCTACATATCTTACTCCAAGAAATAGATGGGTGGGGCAGACAAGAGACAGGCATCTTCTCACAATCTTTAAGACAGTTGGGAGTAGAGATAGCACTACCCAGAGCTGGTATCCCAAACTGACTTTCCCAAAAATCAATTCAAAACCCTTTCCCGAGGCCAGCTGCCAAGCTCCCTGACTCCAAGTAACTGCTGGCTCCCTTCAATTTTTCACATCCTTCAGAAGCTTTCCCCAAGGCTACCTGATCCACAGCTGAGGACAAACTAGCAGAATGATGGCGGGTGGGACCTTCCCACCCTGGATAGCAGCACACCTACCCCCCAGAGTCCTTCCCCCAAGGGGCCCTGTCAGGCCAACATGCTCTACTCCAGATCCTGATCAAAACCCATCTATCTATCTAGTACTCCTCTCCCCTCCCCCCCCCCCCCCCCCCCCCCCCCCCCCGCAAGGGATGGGGATCATAAGATGGAAACTTACTCTGCATTCCCGGCAGCTCTTAGTTAAAATCCGCTGGCCTTCCGCAAGGACTTTTCCTCCATAGATACATTTTGCTGTAACAAAAAGAGAAAAGCAAGTCAGTCATGTTATGTAACTAACTGACCTCAGAGGTGCCATCCAGCTTCAGAGAATTCCGAGCAGTAAGAATCTCTTTGCGGGGTGCCTGGCTGGCTCAGTTGGTGGAGCATGCAACTCTTGATCTCAGGATCATCAGTTTGAGCCCCACATTGGGTGTGAGGCCTACTTAAAAAAAAAAAAAAAAAAATCTTTGTCTGGAGTAAGACATGGGGAGAGGACAGTTGTAAGGACAACTGTCGGGTCCCTGTCAAATGGTCATCTTCACTATGTTTGCCATCAGCCCATCACGCTAAGGATATACAGCTATTTCAATGGCACAGCTGCTAAAAGAACCAGAAAATGAATTGATGTGATCAGAAGTGAAAACAAGGAAGCAGCAGTGGTCATCTCCATGGAGTACAATAGCAGTACCTTTCATTCTTACACTCCAGCCATAAAATAAATGAGTAGATAAAAGGGGACTTCTATGTTCATTCATCAGAACCTCAGCCATGATGCTAAAGGACACCATTTTTCTTTTCTTTTGTGATCGTGGGAAATGCATGCCCTTATACTCTATGTTCCCAGTAAGTTAAAAAACCATTGAGAGACACAAGCCAAACCAGTTCACTTACCAATGCCCTAGAGAGATTGTCTTTGGGAAGGTGAGCTTAGCAGGCTAATAGGGAGGGCATGAAGTAGAGGCAGGCTTTGCAGAAAAGGCAAAAGCCTAAGTGGAACTCCCCCCGTTCGATGCAGATTCCACTGGGACTTAGCCTGCAACTCAACTTGCTGACTCACTTTTAAACAGGCACAGAATATGTTAATTTGATCTGACCCTAATGGGTCTCCAGTCACATCAATAGGAACAGGGAAATAAAGGCCTGATTACTCCTTCTGCATGGATGACAAGCCCTCTACCCTAGGCTTTGAGTGAAGCAAAGTGAAGACATGCACTCTACGCATCTCTACCACTATGTGTCTTATAAAACCACCTAAGCTCTTACAGTCTGTTTCTACATCTGTTAAAAACAAGTTAATCTGGTAGTTTCCGAGTTCTACAATCTTCCAGCTCTCTCTCTCTCGTGGAATGTTCAAGTATCTACAGACCTCAGCAATCAACTTCTCCAACATCCTCTTGTTAGCCACTGGAAGAGAAAATCCCAGAGATTTCGGAGATCAACATCAAGATCCCATACTGGATGCGGTAGTGTGCCACCCAGGTTCCCCCTCAATGGCTAAAGGACCCATTCCTGTGGCTAATGGGGAAACTGGGGACCACCAGCTCAAATGAACAGTGATCTAGGACTTGCCCATGTTTGAGGAGAGCCACCTCATCCAAGGTCAAATGCTCTTCCTAGGCCAGCCCACATAGAGTGAGTGGTTGGTAGAGGTGGGGCAAGGTCCTCACCCCTTGCTCCAACAAGGGATCCCTCTAAAAAGTCATTCCAGCTCTAGAACTCACTAGAGAAATGACAGACTTCTGTTCCGGTAACTGTATTGCAGTTCAACCTCTTTATGTCCCTAATTCTGCTTCCTTCAGGATCTCTCTCTACCCTAGAACTGATCCTGACAGATCCTTGCGAACAAAGGACAAGAAAATCTCCATCTCAGACTCTACTCCCTTTTTGGAAATGACCTGCAATAACCCACATCTAATTTGAGTCTGTTCCAGTCTATTATCTCCTTTCAGGAATCGCACTGTTATCAACGCCAGCACCACACCCTACTACCTGGGGTCCTTTTAACCTCTCCCCCTTACTCAACCCAGTAACCCATCAGTATCCAAATCACAACAATGCTCCCTCTTTAAGTTTCTCAAGTCAACCCACTTTTGTCTACTCCACACCACCTGCAACTATCCTCATTCCCTCCTCTTTAGGATCTCAGAATTTCCCACCGTGTTTCCCTTGTTCTGGTCTCAATCCCCATATGACAGTCAGACATATTTTGTTAATTACAAACCTAAGGCCACGCTTTAAAATCATTAAGGGTCACTGATGTCCTCAAAATATAGTCCAAATTCCTTAATTCAGCAAAGAAAGCCATTCAGGTAGATCTTCCTTCTCTCTAAAGCTTCAAAGCTCATCAATTCCTCTGCATTAATTCCCCCTCCCCTGCTCTACAAACATTCCTCCTCCAGGAATACCCCAGCTATGCCTTCTCTTTTGCATCTGGGATCTGCACATACTATCATCTTCTCGAAGACTACTCAGCCTCATCAGCCTACACCTAGCAAGCCATCCTCTATACCCATCAGTTTCAACATAAACCTGACCTCCAGCAAGGAGCTGTTCCTGACTTCCAGCACTAGTATGCTGCCTTCACTTTGTGCTTCTACGGTACCTCTGGATCTAGCCCTGACACCTTCTCCCTCAGTCACCCATTCATTATCCATCTCTCCCACTCACTATAACCTCCATGAGGGCAAGGTCTAGCTCTATTTAATTTCATCTCCAGCCACAAGATCAGTGGCCCTCTGGGCTTAATAACAGTAAGTAATTTTAGCATTAATGTACCTGTAATTGGTAGTGAAAACCAGTCATAAGTTCTGATTCCCAAATAATACTCCTCTCTGTTATTTAATGTGGTTTCAAACATTAAAAGCAGACATCAAGGGCGCCTGGGTGGCTCAGTGGGTTAAAGCCTCTGCCTTCAGCTCAGGTCATGATCTCAGGGTCCTGGGATCGAGGCCCACATCGGGCTCTCTGCTCAACAAGGAGACTGTTTCCTCTGTTCTCTCTGCCTGCCTCTCTGCCTGCTTGTGATCTCTCTGTCTGCTTGTGATCTCTCTGTCAAATAAATAAATAAAAATCTTTAAAATAAATAAATTAATTAATAATAAATAAAAGCAGACATCAAGAGTTTCAGACCAAAACACAACAGAAAATAGAGAATTTTCTACATCAGCCCTTCCTTTCTTCCTTTAAAAAGTCATCCACGACCATCATGCATGCCTCGATTCCTTTGATCAGGTGACCATGACTCATTGGTCCTACTGATGACACAAATTCCCCTATATACCCGCATGGGGAGACCACACATCCTCCAAGAGCCTGGACTCCCTGTCCAATCAGCTCCCACACTCTCAAACACAGCTGCTGCCAACTTGGGAAGAGGGCTTGTTCCAAAGTGACAGCTCTGCTAAATGCACTGTCAAATCTGCCATCTGCTACCTGGCCCAGGCTCGGAAAAAGAAATCGCCCTTTCTCCCTCATTGTGCCCCTTGTCCCCCACAGAATGGTATGAGCCCACTTGCTACCCTCTGTTAAGAAATTTACCTGATTCCTCTCCTCTGGTAGGAGGAGTCCATTTGGAGATAGAGATTGGGATTGCATTCATGCCACACACACAGGGAAACATCCCTCAAATTCACCGGTCCCGTATAAAAATAAATGTCCACTAAACTTTATGTCCTCACAAAGCAGGGCGCTCTGGGGGCTACAAGTGATATCAACATCACAATGCCTCAGCCATTTGCACTGGGGCAGGATGTAGACAGGATTACAATATCAACTCGCAATGAACTGATTTTACGCCAGCTTTCCGGATCACCACTGTAGGTCATAAGAACATCCCCTGCTTTCTCGTGATCACCTCCCATTTCTCTGACCATACCCCTGCTTTTCTGTCACTGCCCTCCATACACCTGACATCAATCCTCATTATCCTACCTCTTGATGATCTACAGCCAAAAGGCTTATTTTTGAGGTCTGAGGAAATTCAAGCACAAGGCGAGTCAGGCTCCGGTGCCTTTGGCTGGAGCATTTGGGACTCCATTCCAACAGCTTTCAGCAGGAGTAGAAATGTAAATGCATACGTGAAGCCGTTCATATCACACAGGGGACATGCAAACTAGAATATTTCACAGTGTACGACCATGAAATTGAAACCTGGCACCAGCCCACACTTCTCTGTGATGTCAGAGACCAATGCACCGAGGATTTCAAGAAATAGTTACTCAGATGCATCTTTGTCCGCCCACAGACACAGGGCCCTTCCAATCTGGACCTGATCTCTCCAGCGCGATGACTGGACACTTTTGCCATCTGGGTGCACACTGAATAAACAATTGGTAGGTGGCACTTGGCACCCCTGTGAGATAGAGACATTAGGTTGCTCTCTCTTTATTTAGGTATTTGTACACACTCCAGCCATCCCGTGGCAATCAGTGGGTTAGAATATCAAAACCAGCCCTCTCTACTGCACTCTAAAGGAGACAGGCAGATCAAGAAGGTTAACAGCCAGGAATCCTCCCCACCTCAATGAGTTCATTCACAGATTTGGCTCCAGATACCGCCTCTATGAGCAAGATGCCCGCATCATGCTGGGTGTCCCCCCAGCATCTCCGACTCACACGTGCCCAACAGAAGGTATCACGCCCTGTACTACATCCTCCACCTGCCTTAGTTCTGTTAGTCATACCAGGGGTCAAAGCCTGGCAACTTCTCCTTTACAGATGCTCCACCCCGGATTCATCTGTCTTGTACAAAAAAAAAAAGATGTTATGGAGCACCTACTGCATGCCAGGCCTTTGGGCTGTCACTCACATCCCTCCCTTCCTTTTCATGTCTCCAGGAAGTGGGTGCCCATCAGCCTCATTCCTACCTGGAATATGCCTGAATCCCATATCCTGTCACCCCACTTCCAGCCCTCCCAATGCAGCAGCCTTGGTAAAGCACTTTGATTATGCCCCCAACCCTTGCCCCCACTGAGAGAAGCTTTTGACTACAAAGTCAATGCAACATCTGCTTCCTTGATTTTTACACATATGGTTCTGCCAGGTGTGTTCTCACCTACCTTGTCAATGTGGTCAACTCGGATTTATTTGCTAACAGCCTACTCAGCTGTCACCCGGTGAAGATATCCTCACACACACATGGTACTGATGGAGTTAACCACTCCCTTCTCTGTGCTACTTCTCCTTCTTGCACAACAAGCATGCTGCATGGTACTCTGTGGTAAAGTGGTGGTGCCTCTATCTCCCTGGGCTGCAGTGGGGAGAGGAGATTGGTTAAGAGCACTAGCCCTGGAGCCAGAGACCACCTGGGTTTTATTTTGACTCCACCAAGGCCTGGGAGAGACCCTGGGTAACTTATGTCTCTGTGCTCCAATTCTGCACCTGCAAAATGGGGATAGCAGTGGGGACTGCGTTTGGGTCATTGGAAGGACTCGACACAGTGCCTGGCATAGAACAAAGGATCCACACGTGCATGCTGTTGTACTCAGAGGGAAGGGCAGTGTTGGGAGAGGAACCTGAGTATGAATGACTGCATGAATTCAAAGGAAGAGGATTGTCCTCACTCATCTCAAACCCACCTTTGCAGATTTCTACTTCTCACCTACTGAAACCCTGTTATCAAACAGAATATCTCCTTTCCCTCTACCACCTCTTTTCCTTTGCAAGTGCTGTTTTGCAGAGCTGAAGATCCCCTGTCCATCATCCCCTCTCTGCCCTCCCCACCCTCTATGATAGTTCTAAAGTCAACCGGCCAAAAGAACAGCCTGCAGCTCGCCGCTGTTCAGAGATTCTGGGTTAGTGGGTCAGAGTGACGCCCTGAGAATAAATTTCCAGACCATCATGTCCATGATTGAGGAATCTAGAAGGCTCTCTGGAGTTTTTCCTGATGCCTCCAAAACAGAGAAGCACATCATGGTCTCAGGATCTGAAACCTGCATGACAAAAGCTACCTTGTTCCTGGAGCCTGTATGAGTGTCTGGAAAGCTCTTTTTCCAAGCAATGAACTAAGACATGAACATTTAGATCAAATTCTTTTCTCATTTTCAAACCCCCACTTTAGGTGCTGCAGCTCCTGAGGCCATGACAAGTGCATGAACACTTCTTAAGTCAGCCGACAAAACCATTTGCTTTTATGTATCAGCTTCTTTTGCCTGAGCCAGAACACTCCTTTTTCTCAGAGTTTCCGGAATACTGGTCCACCCAAACCCAAACAGAAGCTTAAGAAATTTTATCTGAAAGGAACGACCAAAGTAAATCTCCATCCTTTTTCTGATATGAAGTTATGTGAAACTTCTAGTAATTCTACCTATCCTCTCCTCTGCTCCACTCCACCTGTCCAACCCACCACAGTTATCTTCCAGAAGGCTGAACATGTTTAGTTTGGCTCCACTTCCTCCAGGGAGCACACCAGGCCTACTACCGATGTCCCCCTAATCTCCCCAGCACTGTCCCACAAGCCATCCATTTATGTTCTGATAGTGCATTATCCATATGTGTAATGTGACTGCACTGAGAATTCTAGATACTGTAAATCACCTACCTTGAAAGTGAGCCCTCTGTAGCAAAGAGGACCCGTTTTTCACTACTCCAAGCACTAGCACTCAGGAACTGCCTAATGCATATTTCTATTAAAAACTATGAAGAAATGAAAACCCTCTAAGCCGGAGGATCTTAACCTTTGAAATTTCCGGAGACCTTTTATATCATTTTTTTGCTTTACTTTTTTTTCCACCTAGTGTTCATGCATTTATTTTTATTACCATTTTGTTATACTACAAACATAACAAATCACCAATCACAGCTGCTGAGAAAATGAGTACTGTCTAGCTAAATTGCTAAGAATTCCAAAGATCAAAAAAAGAAACACACACACACACACACACACACACTGATATTTTAGTTAGCTGTATATCAACCTATTGGCAAAATCGTGTAACCTTCTAAAATATTTTTCCAAAACGTAAAACTTTCAAATGAATTGGAACAAAGAAAAGGGACTACTCCCCACACTTCTACTGAGGGGACAATGTGACATACATCAAGGGCCTTGAAAATGGCAGTGTTTTGGCTCACTGGTTCTACTCTGGAGAACTGTATCTTAATATAAAATTCAAAACGTGTTTTCTATACAAAGCATGTCATCGTAGAGTAATTGATAATAGTGAAAAATGGGAAAATTGAGGAATGGTTAAATAAGTTATGCAAACAAGAGCCAGACAATGAAAAACCATAAAGTTCATTAAAATGCAGTTATACAACTGAGTGGACTGAAGGAGGGCATGTGATGCAGTGAGCACTGGGTGTTCAAGAAGACTGATGCAGCACTGAACTCCACCTCTGAACTGCATACCACGCTATTTAACTAATTGAATTTAAAGGAATTTTTTATTGAAAAAAAAGTTTACAGTGTTCTTTAAAGCAGAGAAATACACTGAAGTGACAGTAAGTCAATGGGGGTGCCTGACTCTCTCAGTTGGTAGAGCATGCGACTCAATCTCAGGGTCATGAGTTCCAGCCCCATGTTGCGCACGATGTCCGTATGTGTGTGTAAGTCAATGAAGTAGGATAAAAATTTTCTGCTCAATAAGATCTCAACCTCACACAAAACAGAATTTTAAAAAATGAAATCCACTGAATTTCAAGAGTGTTTCCAAGTGGTGGTATTAGGAGTGTTTTTCCATCATCTTTACTCCTGTGAGTTCAAATGTCACACAATAAACATACTGCCTTTATAATTAGAAAACCGAAAGATTAAAACACAAAACAGCCGAAAGTCATCTATTCACATGTCTAAACAACTTCTAAGAGACAGTATTCACAGACCTATCCAGAAAACTCAAAATAATGGGCTAGAAGTAACTCATTTTTTAAACAAATTCCCAGTAGTTTTTCATCCTCTTCCTCTGCTCCCTGTTAGAATATCAAGTTTGGAAAAAATTAATCTGTACCTATAATCTTTACATCATGGATGGGATGAAAGTATCATATCAACATCTCAGCACCTGAGCTACCTGTATTGTTCAACGGAGTTTTCCAAAGTGTTTGAAACACACAACAAGAAAGTTTCTCTTTTTAGATCAACTCCAAGTCCCACCCTCCAGACCAACAGGTGTACTGTGCCAACCATAAGGAGGAAGAATATTCCCAAGTCCCTTGTGAAAAAGTCCAAGAAAGATCTGGGCTAGTTTGACCAGACCAGCTATCCGCACCTCCACTGTCCTATTAGGAGAAAGGCTGTTCTTGGCAAAAAGCTAAACCATTGTGTTTTGAAGACCCAGTGATGTGGATAGTTTTGGTAGATAAATGACCTTGAATGATGACATGTGTCTGACCTAGACTCTTTGCTACATAGAGTTTGATGAAACCTATAGTTTGATGAAAAGACAAGGCTTTGTCGTCAAGCACCACTAGCTTCCTATCTCACGGTGGTCACTTACTCGTAAACTTGGTAAGTTAACTTCCCTAAGCTTCCTGTGAAACAGGGAGAATAAGCCCCACCCAAAGGACTGCACTGAGCAGTCAGTAAGCAAACAGAAGTGCAGCACCTACATAGTAAATGACACACAGCAGGCGTTCTTAAAGACAGCTTTTACTCCTATGGCTGGTCTCCAGGCTCGTTTCACTATTTCATCTGAAATGGAGCCCTTTGCAAAACAGATTAAGAATATTTAAATCCTGGAGCTTGACAAGCCAACTCTGAAGGCAGTTGTGTATCTTAATTGAAGCCCATCTCGAAATTCCTAACAAAGGCCTTTTAGTAATGGGCAATCTGGCCAAGACCTCAGAAAGCCTAAATACAGGGCCTTAAACTTCATCATTCAGAAGAAGACGGTCCAAAAGACATGGAGCTTTGGAGTTGTGACCTCAGAGATCAACGCAACCCATTACACCAGGGGTTTGACCCTAGATAAGTAGTTAATCCCTGTGAGCACCAGTTCCTGCTACAGAGAATGGGTAGAATAGTAACTGGAGTTGGAAGGAGACCTTAAAATATAGAAGCTCTTGTTCTCATACGTGTAATATCAACTTCTTATCCTTCAAGTCACCAATGTTCATCAGTGGGGGACTAAACATTAGGGGGGAAAAAGTCTCCAAGCACAGAGGACCACTCTGACCCTCAGTCAGTACTTACGTCGGCAGACCTTACAGCACTGGCCGGCAATGTGCACAGGGAGGGAGTCTGGTGAGCAATTTAGAGGGGGACAGGACATCCTTCGGCATTCAACAGCACCACTCTGAGGAAGGAAGGACAGGGAAAGGAATCTCAGAAGTGCCCTCTGAAATTTCCCTTTGTGGCAAAAGCTCACATCCCATCCCAGAAACCTCATCAGGGAAAGAGAAGCAGTGTGAGGAATTCCCAGTCTACTCCAGGATCACAAATGAAGTATTTACTCCAGCCCAAATGAACCTGTGCCACCTCAATTACTTTTCTGATATACATCACTGGCTTCATTCCACCTACCCATGCGGGCTAAGAAGATTAGGCAGAAAACAAAAGCCTATTTTCACAAGAACATAAATAACACCTTTTGCAGACCCTGTCAATCATTATTGAGGCTCTAACGATCCATTTTGTATTTTCCCCACACAAAGGCATGCTTCACATATTTATCGAATAATTTCAACTGCACAGAGTTCACAGACTAATTCTGGAGGTGCTCTTGAATTCTCTGAAACAGATGGAGTATACGAATGATGGCTACCCTGGAAATCGGTGGGAGGTGGTGAAGGAGGGGTGGGGAGAGGTGGTTCTTGCACGTCTCTGAAACAGATGACAGATACCTTGTAAATTATAATAAAAACATCTAGAAACAAATTAATTATACTCCCTTTTAAAATGTATTCTAGCAGTGAAAAATTGTGACTGAAGCTAACCATTAGGTTGCTTGAAAAATCACAGGAGTCCTTTCCTCCCTCTGATATTCTCAAACCTCAAACTCCATACAGTAAGTTTTGTTAATAACAATGGTAGGTCACATGAGAGTGTGATGTCAAGTAGAAGCTGATTTTAACTTCCAAGCATTTAGAGATGAAAGAACCCTCTTCCTGGTTCCCATTGTAATTGCTCAGGTTGCTAGGCAGAAGCTTATGGGTAGTAAGATCACACAGACTTCCTAAAGTCCTCATTGTGTAGTGCAAGACCAGATTCAACAAGAAGTAGTGAAAATGCCCCCTTACAATTCTGTTTATTTACAAAGAGGCTTACTTTGCAAGTGCAGTTGCGGCACTGATCTCCGTCAACCCAGGAGTCTTGGTCTCTATACAGAAGTCCACTCACTTGGCAGGTCTTCTCACAGTGACAGTTTTCCAACTGACTAAGTCTTGTCTCCGCGTAATTTAACTGCAAGTAAGAGTTAGTAGGTGTAATTACTTTCATTCAGTTGCATTGTCCTAACAAAGCTAATAGTAAAGGGGGAAAAAATTTAAAAATCCAAGGAGGAGTAGGAAAAAAAAATGCTCAGAGCAGCAGACTTTTTCTTAGCCAGATTAAAAAAAAACAACAACAACAACAAAAAACATGAGGTGGAATCATTCTAAACTGAAGAAACATTGGCTCCTATGGTCTAATGAGCACCAAATGAGACATTAAACTCAGGGACCTCGTGAGTGTACATAAACATGTGTGCTTCCAGATCAAGCCCACGCAGACACACTCATAATGAATGTGTTCTCAAGGACTCATTACAACGTTTACAGGAGATCTCACGGGCAACCCCGATACACTTAGATTGATCTCCCACCGTTCTCTCCGTGCTCACCAACCAGAGCGCCTCAGTTTTCAGCCTGGGAAGTCCCTGCTTCTTCACTTCTGAAAAATTTCTGGGAGCTGGGGCCAGGAAAAGGCATTTACATACAAGGATCTAGTTTCTCCCCGGCTCAGGATCCCTCCAGAATGAATGCCCCAGGCATCCACTTTGGTGTTCAAAGGTGAGGAGAGGCAAACAAATCCCTAAGGGAGATCAGGATTTTAGAGAGAAACTCCTTTCATTTTTGTAGGTCCCCACCTACTATCAGTTGTCACAGAACCTTGGAGTCTCTGACTTGAAAAGGTTTGTAAAGTTTAAATGTCCTAACAAGCAACCCCTTCCAATGGCTCAGCAGCCTCTCTTTGCATATCTACAGCAGAAGGACACTACCTTTAAAACCTTTTTTTAGGGGCGCCTGGGTGGCTCAATTGGTTAAGGGACTGCCTTCGGCTCAGGTCATGATCCTGGAAACCTGGGATCAAGTCCCATATTGGGCTCCCTGCTTGGCAGGAAGCCTGCTTCTCCCTCTCTCACTTCCCCTGCTTGTGTTCCCTCTCTAGCTGTGTTTCTCTCTGTCAAATAAATAAAATCTTTAAAAAAAAAACAACAAAAAAACTTTTTTTGGTGAGTTCTGGATGTTTGAGACCTCTTTCTTGCTGTGAGCTGGGAAATCTCCCTCCGCTTTTCCTAACTGACCTAGTTTTGCCTTGTAACCAGTCCTAACCAATCTATTCTCTCCAAACATCTGAGGTCAGCCTGTCTTCACACCTGCTCTGGACCACACTCACACCTGCTCAGCACCACCAGGTTCACTGAAGAGCTCACATGACAGGAGGCCTATCCTCTCCCCTGATCACTTTCTACGCAGCCTACTGTAGTCACCCTCAAACGCATGGTGAGGAAAAAAAAATTAACTCTGATAGAATCTCACACTCAAGTGTAACTCAATTCAACAGAAGTATTATCATTTTCCCCTTTTCTTTAGAGACTGCCTTGATTGAAAAATGTACTACTTTCTCAAAGTCCAAGGAGTTTCTATTTTCTTTCTCGACTATACTTAAACCTCCATGTCTTGAATATTTTTCTCCACATAGATCAAGCCAATCTCTGATCCAAGTAAGACTATTTCAAGCCAATATTTTAGATATAATGGTTGAATATGGGTTGAGGACTCCCAAAATCTTTCTGTGCTAACTATGCTTCCATTCTTTGCATGTTCCTCTCAATTACCCCTACCAGCACTGCTGAGCACCATTCTCTAAAAATGGAATCCACTGCAATTCCAAACTTGGCTTTTGTCATTTATTTCATTCTCTTCCTCCAATTTTAGAATCTCTCAAAAAAATAGTTCCCCATTTTTAACAATGGGCATGGAAAAAAGCAAACAGAATGCTAGACAAACAACATACATCATCATCAACCCCCCAAAAATGCAGAGTTAACTATGCCTAAAATATTAGCTACCTAGGACCACTTCCATATGCACAATCTTCCAAAAATTCAGATTCATTTAAAGCTCTAGCTTAATTAGAGTTTCTGGGATCCATGATGATTAAGTTCTTTGGGACTTCATTAGGGAACACACTAAATATACTTCTTAGAATCCGGTTGAGGTCAAGAGAGTACAACCACATAGAGGTAAGAGGTAGTAGAAGTGATAACTTATCGCATACTTCATTTCTATAGCCCCTGTAGTTCCTACAAAAGGGTACTGACTGATGGATGACCTTGGACTGGAAAAGAGTTCAACTAGACCTGCATTCCTCCTAAAAGTAGCCAAGAACAGGGCATCTGTGAGAAGAAATGAGCTGCATTCTGAAAACCTCCAACAATCTACTGCCTACACCACTCCAAGAAACTTCTTAAAGACCTAATGGCCCAAAAGGCAATTCTGTGACTGCCCAAGTTTCCTCAAAACTGAGGAACTTGCCTAAAGGCAGTATTCTCAATTTCCCATACTGTCCAACAAAACTGAGCTATGCTCACCTACAGAACTCAATACCAAAAAAACCTCGGTTTAAAGGAGGCTATTCTCAGGATGGATGTTTCCCTTCTGAGCTTTGTTTTTACTTTTTAATACATTTAGCCTTTTCTGACAACACTGAAAAGCCCTAATCTCTGTAACAAGAAAAGTGCATGAGAAAGACACAAAAGCAAAGGCATATTAAGGCGAAAATCTAATTTTTCAAAGACACTTAATATATAACTTTACCTTCCTTTTTCCCCTCTGCTAAATACTAGAATAAAAGGAGAAAAACAACTCTGAACCAAAAAATGAATTACAATTTGTCATTGGTATTAGCATGCCGATTTTACCCAAATTCATTTTCAAAAGCTATTTCTACACTACCTGCCATTTCTTCCAAGAATGCTTACATATCCAAAATAGATCCAGAAGCAAATCTACATCTCTATTCAATCTTACCTTTGTTCATGCTTTTATCTAGGCAACCATGGACAGAATCATTTACTCTTAACTCTACACATTCGAAGACAGACATCTGAGGCCTTTTTCACAGTAAGAGGTCAACAAATGGATGAGTACATTAGTCATGCAGTGGGGTGCGCTTTTCTTTGAAATACTATTTATTTGGCATTTAGTACATCATAGGGAAAAAATCTTTTACTGTGTTAAACCTTTAAGCTTGACTAGAAAAAAACCCTATTGAGCTCCTTGCAACAATGAAAGTCTCAAAATTAAATACATTACGAGCTGAAATGCCACTCCAAGTGCTGCTTGATTTGCATAAATAGATTTGTCAAAGATTTGAGTAGAAGTAATCAAATTCCCAGTCTCCAGCATCTCTTCTTCCTGAGCTCGAAGGCCGAATGCAATTACAGGACAGGGGGGATGCAAGAGCAAGAGAGGTCCCAGCCCCATCGCAGTGCACCCGCACCCAGCAGTGGGTTCATTCCCACAAAGTCAGGACTACCTGAGAGAATGCCCAGAGCCAGGGATCGGTGGTCTGTTGGAGATGGCTTAGCGAACGTGACAGAAGACAGCACCCCTGTGCCTTCTGTAGTTTGAAAAAGGTTTATTGTGCCAGAAAGCCAGGACTTTTCAAAGAGGGCTCTTATGCATCCTGCCCTGTCACCTGAAGGTACACACAGGCTGCTCCCATGCTACATCCTGTATTCAGCAGGGGCACAGTCATTCTCCAGCACCCCCTCTCCTGAAGAGAGAAAAGAAACAGCAAGCCCTCCAGCGCAGACCCCTGGGCTCATCTGGTGTTGCATCTGTGTGAGGAGATTATGGCTACCAACTCCTGTCCAGTTTTGGCCCCTGGGTTGCTCTCGGATAGGAAGCCACGGCTTTCCAGTAGGACACCACGTAAGGACTTTCCACTACTTTCCAAGACCTCCTGGCCTCTGACTCCAAGACCAGGAACCCGACAGTATCACAGCTGTTGCCAGGCAAGATGGACATTTTCTTAGTGACCATCTTCCCCTCATGGCTGCCCATTTTTTTCTAGATTTAAAAACAACAAAATGAACAACTACAGCTTAGTGAGTGCCTATTGTGTGCCATCCATCAAACCAGACCTTTAAATCTCACTTGCCTGGTCTCACGGGATCTTCCTCAGACCAAAATTAATTGTCACCCTTTAACATACAGGGAAACAGCAACTGGGAAAAGGTCAATGAGCCTCCACGCTCCCACCTTGATGGCTGCATGGGGTACAGGGGAGAGGCATTAGGGAGCAGGGTCTGCCCATGTTGGGAGGTCTTAAAGGATACTCCCACATAAAGATGTGGCCCTAAAGGCCTGTATCCTCAGTTTAAGAGTACACATAAAGGAAACAAGGCTTGCACGAAGCACAGAAAGAAGACCTTCCTGTTCAGACCCTGGCACAGGCAAGAGGTAACTACCTTCCTTGAGAATTCTGAAAGAATTCTTGGCTGAGAATTCACCTGGTCTGTCCTAGGTTTGCAGTGTGATTCTGAGCAGCCTCGATGATCTGAAAACCTTTAAGGAGATCATGGAATATAAGGGGGTTCTGTAGGGTCCTGCCACAAACACACAGCCTGGGAACAAAGGACTCAACATCTCAACAGATTTCCAAGGCAAACAATAGACTATAACCAAAAGGGGGAGTTTGGGAGCTTTGTTCTTGCCCTGACTTCCTCCTCCAAAAGCTACTACACTCAGGTTTCACTCCCAACAGGTGCCATCAGAACACACATTCCTCTCTTCCATTTTGCCCACTGTTCTCAGGGATCTCTCCATGCCCACGCTGGTAGGGGCCAACCTGCCTCTCTCCAAGAGTCATTCCTTCTTTATGTCTTTTGTTCCTCTTTCCAATCCTCCCTCCTCCAACTACAGACTTTCTTAGTCATGATGCAGCTTGCAGAATCTAAGCCTGAGTCCCAGCTCTGTCATCCACGGTCTTGGGAAAAGTCAACTTAACATTCCTGGAACTGAGTCTTTTCATCTGCAAAGTAGGCTAATAAATCAACCCCAACTCACAGGACTGTTTTGAAGATTAAAGTGATAGGGAATACAAAATATCAAAGCACTGTAACTAACACAGAGCAAATACTCAGTAAATATTACCTCCTACGACTAACTTTCCAGCATTTTCTAAATTAGGCATTGACAAATTAGGGCCCATGGACCAAATCTGGCCCACCGCTCATTTTCCTCTGGCCTGTGAGCTAAGAATGATTTTTACATTTTTCAATGGGTATATTTTAAGTGATTATATTTAACTAAATATATACATAATATTTTCTATTTTGCCTCTTGGCTTACAGAGCCTAAAATTAACTATCTAATCCTTTCCAGAACAAATTTAGCAATGCTCCTCTTCTAGATTATTGTAGATTCCAAAATTTTCCAGTGAAAATGGAAGCTCTCAGTTTTCTGATTATAATTCTATTCACGGTTTAAAAGAAACAGACTTATAAATCTTCCAAAGTGCCAGAGGCGGGGTTTCGAAGGTGGATGAAACCATCTTCTGCTTGCAATTGCCCACAATTAGATATCTAGTGCCTCACAAATGCCCATTTTACATAATAATATTTGGAGGACAGAGCTCAATGCGGCTCCTAGATAATGTATGGCTACAACGAGAAAAATGACATTCTCTGTAGAAGGAAAGAACAAGAAAGAAAGGATCATCCTTAAAGTCGGGGAACCACAATCACCTGAGACTGAGTGGCATGTTTCTCGTTCCAAAAATTTGGTAGCAAGCTAAAATATAATTTACACTGTTGAGATCAAGCTGCTCCTGATAAAATAAAACACAAGTCTCGATATGCCACAAGCTGGGAAGGCAAATAATTGGCTGCATTTCACATTTCCACTGTACTCTGAAATGAAAAGCTAATGTTTCAGCTCTCAAGTCTCAGGATCTCTAACAGAAGTATTCGTCTCTCCTTTCCAGACAAAAGACAGCTTGGCCAAAAACCTAGTGCGAAAGAGAAACCTTATCTTCCGCAGCACAACGAATGGGTCCAAAACACAGCGCTGCCCCCCAACACTTACCTACCCACTGCTTTTTGTTTTGTTTTGTTTCCATGTTGCTTAGCTCATGGCTGGGAGCAGTCACAGCCGCAAGTAGCATAGGATTAATGTACCATTTTCATTGTTATTAAAATTCTTCCTTTCACAGAGTATAATGTCTCTTAGGCCCAGCCTAATTCCTTCTCCAAGACCATCCAAAACTGACTGGTATCGTAACAACAGCATTAGACATATTTTCTATTTATTCAGTGCCTTTCAACACAGGGCTCAGGGCTTTTCATTATGAATCTAAACTTTACATATTAAAGCCCCTGTCTACACTTGCGGCTCCACCCACAGTATCTTCTGGAGTGGCCATCATGTCTTGTTCGTTACTGCCTTCTTTGTGTCTGACACATTGGCCAACAGTAGCTCCTCCAAAGATGCTTGTTAACTGGATGATGGAGAGAAAGAAAAGATGTACAACTATAAAACTGAATATGTTAAAAGGCAAAATTTTGCCTCCTCCTCTAAAGACGGGTCCTGAAATACATCACATCTTAGAAATGTGATATAATGCCTTCTCGTGGCACTAAACTGTTCCTAACAAGGGCTATTATGCCCCTTCTGATTATTGGCAATTATTCTTACATTAAAAACGCATTAGTTCATAAGCAGCAGTGTCTCTGACCACGTACCATCTCACAGTGTTACTAGTTGATAGTGGGCAGTGGGCAAATTCCTTGTCCTCACCCAGGGAATCTACAGTCATACATACGCCTTCTTCTTCCAAACATTTTTCAAGTAAACATTTTGATATAGCCTAATAGTATCAAAGAGGTAAATGGTTATGTTTACTATAGGTAGTCCTATTTTAAGTAGAGATAAACCATTTTTATAGTAACATATCGCAGATGCCAAGGCTAAAAATGTTTCCATTATAGCATATTGCTTGAAATTCTAGATAGGATGGAAAAAGAAATGAAACATCACAAGTGAAATTTAGATACCTACTTTTGCAGTCATCTTGGCCAAAAGCTCTTGCAAATCCATTATTCCTTGCACCAGGCTTAAGAAATCACTGCAAGTTGGACAAGCTCAATAGAGAAAATATAAGAAATGTTGATACAGTACTAATACAATAAAGAAATTTTTACAACATTAGTTGCTTGGCTATGTTAAAGGGTTTTTGCTTTTCTGGTTAAGTATTACTTTGCAATTAGAGTGAAATCACCCAGGATTTCAGGTCTTGGTTTTTCCTTTTATTAACAGGAGAAAAGAAAGGAACAGGAAAAAGGACTATCAACCGAAAAGGCAATAGGACATTTTCAAATTAAAATTAAGCCCTCAATTTTATTGAGAGGTGACTGGAAAAATGTGAATCCTTATACAGAAGAGGAGAAACTAAACTCACCTCTAATCCAAGCAATTTAAATAAATGTTTACTCTTTATACTGTCATATTAAACCGATCTCTTCCTGCATCAACCTACAGAACCCAAACTGCTAAGGGGTCTTTTTCTTACCTTCCAGTCATAATTCTATAAACACATAAGCTTTTTTAACACTTAAAAGACCCAGAAGTATTTAGTATAGATAATAAATTATCTCCCTATCTCAGAAGTCCACAGTTTTTTTAATGCTTCAGGAGACATGTTTATTACCAGTAAGTTACAAAATATGAGAAATTTATAAATGCTGCAAGTTGCTACTTACTGCGATTCAGGTTCGGACACTGAGTTATGTATCCATTTGGCATGAACAGGATTTTCCCGTCTTGGATGATTCCCTTGATAAAAGAAGAGAGAGGGGGTGATCAAGATCATAGTAACCAGTTCCAATGTCCCTTGTGCAGCCACAAGCTCTCTCTGCAGGGCACATTTTTTGTTTTTTTTACAACACTGGTATCCTCACTCAAAAGTTAAGTTTGCCTGAGTCCCCAATAAAATACTTCAAACCATCCCCCTCTGAAAATCTTGAAAAGTACATTTGGCATAAGAAACCTATCATTAGTTACCACTGGTGGGAGCTAATGGCATTGTAACAGGAAGGATAGGATCTACCACTAAATGGTCCTTGACTACTGAACTACAAAGGCACTGATGAAACAAAAATGTTCTCTCTGCCTTAGTCATCCTGGAACATTAAATTTTGACAACTTAGGTGATTTTTTTTTAAGCAAGGGAGAAGAGACAGTACAAATATATTAGACTCAAGTTTTTTGATTCATTTAATCGAGGAAATAAAATGAGAAAGGGAGAGAATTGCATATTATCTTCACTCTCTGTAAACTGAGTAACATGAGTGTTTGTTGGTGAGTCCTAAAACTTGCTCAACATCCCACTGTGAGTGAGAGGGTGTCTTTTCATTCTGTAACTTAGTCTGGAAGAACCAGTTGATTTAAGAAAATCAATGAGATGGCCATCTCTCAATGACAATACTGACTTGGCTCTTGGATTATTATTTTTTTTTTTACGTTGAATATCAAGTTTTAGGGGTTTTTTTTTCTTCTTAGTTTGATGGAAGAGATATCACACAACAGATGGAAGATGCAGAAGCCCATTCAGAATATTGAGCTTAATCTGTAAATAAAATATAGGGCTAAGACCATGCTGCAACTCTTCCAGAGGGGCTGACATTTATGTGCTCATCTTCTAAACAGAAGGTAATCAACAAATGCTGTTCTCTGCTTATTTATTTCAAAATGAGATATGAATTGGAAACATTAATAGAAATAACAGGATCATAGGACCTCTTTCTAAGAATTGGATACATTTGTTAACCTCTTCTTCTTTGAAGATGATGCACTTTTTGTGATTTTAAGAGGAGACAGCCACCCCATGGAGAGGAACCCCCTACCACTGCTCCTCAATATGAATTAATAGTATTTTATAGGGGAATTCAAGAGAGCAATTAATGGAGCACCATCTAAGTCAATCAGCTCTTCCTAACGCAAATCTGCTGAGTCTCTCAAAGCAATTTCATGCCTTTCAGTGCCCAGGGCACCTTTCAAGCACATGTGAGAAATAGGAGAAAAGCATGAGATTGACAGTCAGGAGACCTAGGTTCAAGTTCTGGATCCATCTCAAGCTAACTAAGTGAACCTGAAGTATTCAGTCAACCATCTTCTTGGAGCTTCAGTTGCTGCCTCTGGAAAAAAGGTTAGATGCAAACCCTAAAGACCCTGCCAGCACTCAAGTTCTGGGTCAGCAAAACAGGCATTCAAACCAAGATTGTCACAATTTAAATCTCTGGGCTCTCACTACCTTTCAAATTAAACAAAAAATTAGACAATGCTGTAGGTTTCCATCAAAGACCATTACAAAGAATGGAGAAGCACATTAGAAAAATCTGTCTGATCTGAATAGGTCAAATATGGGTGAATTCATAGTAACCAACTATCCCGGTCTGCTCAGGATTTAGGGTTTCCCAAGACCTAGGACTTCCAGTGCTAAAAGAGACCAAAAAGCACTTGGGGGCAGCTGATCATCCTTGATGTGGAAGTGGAGAAAGCACATGTACCAGGAAAAATCAGGCGCACTCTTATTTTTAACTCAGCCATGGAAACAATACTCAAACACAGAGTACATTTGTCACAGTACTAATTACCTAGCTAATAATGAATGGAAAATCTGTTTGAAAAAGATATTCCTTCTATTCACTCAGTAGCAAGGTAATTTAGTGCATATCGGTTTCTCTTTTCCTATTTTAAAGGTGACTTCTGATTTCAGTTACACTGTAATTTACAAATGGTCTCTCCCACACCTTCCTTCCATGTGCCCCATCATCACTTCTGCCTTTCCACTTTTAATCTGACCCACACAGGGGGTGTTACACAGATCATTAGGTGAAGGTCAATGATGTTGACTTGAACACAAACAGAAATAAGAGCTGACAGTTTCTCAATGCCCATTAACACCAAAACTCATACTACTTGGTATTTGTTTCTGAGGAAAGGCCATGGGGGTCAGCCCACATACTGCCATGACTACTTGTTGTTGTGAAATCAATCAAGATGGAAATGTAATTTATGTGAACAGATATAATTCCATGCTAGACTAAAAGGAGGACAGCCATCTACTGTATAAATACCAGCTGTAACCCAAGAAGTCTGAGCATATGTGTGTGCATATGTGTGTGTATATATATACACACACGTGTATATATCCTAGCACCTTCCCCCAGAACAGGAACCAGAAAGTTTTGCATTGAATTGCCATATGAACTCTTCTGTACCTGGACCTTTGTCAAAAGCAGCATTTGCTAAGCATGTAGTTTTCTTTAGAAAATGAAAGGCGTTTTATAAAGTATAAACCTACACAGAAGCTCATTCATGTCTCACAGCAAAGTCATCTGATGATTTCCATTGATTATAATGTTCCTTCAAGCCCTGCAACTTCTCCCAAAGATGAAATTAAAATAACATGGATTTCTGCTTGTTCTTCTTTAAATGCATCCACACTTACCTGAAAAATGCAACTCTGGCAGGGCCCTTATCACCTGATCTCATTTTCTCAGACCCATGTTGTATTTCACATCATTAATGATGGCAGTGCTTGCCAAACTTGAAGTTTCGTAAGAATCACCTTGAGTAATCTCGAGTTGGAGTAAAAACCTCGAGTTTAACATTCAGATTCCTGGGTCATCTCTCAAATTCTGTTTCAGGAGGACTGAGCGGGACCAGGACACTTCTTTCTTAAAAGCTATCCAAAAGGATTCTGATGAAAAGTCAGAGTCCCACTTTAAAATACCCTGCTCCATTGTCAGTCATCTGTGGGTTTTCTTTCGGAGGAGTGGGAGAAGCAGGAGGCCTTACTCATTAAAAGTTCACATTGGTAGGTGCTGGGGTGTCTGTCTTTACGTGCCTGCTGGGATGAGCCCTGCATGGGACTCCCTGCTTGGCAGGAAGCCTGCTTCTCCCTCTCTTGTGTTTCCTCTCTGGCTGTGTCTCTCTCTGTCAAACAAATAAATAAAATCTTAAAAGAAAAAAATGTTCACAGTGATGCTATTGATGACAATAGCATCACCCAAATCCTAATACATGAACAAAATCTCAGTGATCTGGAGCTGAATTGCAACCAACAGAATTACTAAATTACAGACACCATGAAGGCAAAGTCATATTTCCATCTCAGGGTCCCCTGCAGCTTCTACTGTTGAGTATTTCACATCACAGGTACAATAAATACTTGAAAAGCATCAAATTCCTAAAAACTATTAATTATAGAATATTGAGCAAAAAAAACCACTACAAGACCACCGTGAACACCCATGAAACCAGCCTGAAATGTGATATTTCCCACTTCTGGACCGCCACGAGAGACAAAGAACATCGGCAAAAAGACTCCCTCCCCCCCGCCGGTGCCGCCCCGGCGCGCGCGCAGCCGCCCGGACCTCCGCCCCGGCGGGCCACGGCCCCGGCCCCGGCGCGCGCCCAGCCGCCCAGGCCTGCCTCCGCCTGAGCCGCCACAGCTGCCGGAAAAGCAGCGGGAGTGGATTCTATCCTGCCCTTCTCTCCTGTTTCTCTCCACACCGCGGGCCGCGTGTAGACCCCCCCAGGGGAAGACGTTTTTTTACAGAC